>QVNV01026418.1:0-109361 GCA_014825455.1 Pseudomyrmex pallidus | reverse complement strand
AAATACACGATCATCCTGTATATTGGCTCGTATTGGCCTTTTATCTTCACTACCTTCAACAATTTCACGAGCTTTCTCATTTCTGAAATATATGCACACTTCTACATAAACGATGAAAATAAATATACACTTGTGTTTGAAATAATCGTAGTCATTCTATCTACCAAAGTGTATATCTTTACAGTATTTCAACTAATGTCTGCTACATTCCTCAGGATAATCACAAAAGTCATCGCTTTTCGAGTTTCAAAACTAATGAGATATTAACACAACATATTTAAACAAATGACAAAATCGAAAAAATAACCACATGGTTATAGATGCGTCTTGTCAAGCTCTAAGAGTAACACATACTTATATTTTGATAATCAAGTCATAAGGCATTGATTTGTGTATTTAAAGGGGGTTGAACTGCCAGCAGAGCAAAATCGAAATAATGAGATAATCGAAATAAAAACCACATGATTAGATGCGTCTTATAATAAATTGTTTTTGTGTACTATTCGGCGTAGGCAATAATAGGGTGTAAGTTTTTGTTAGGTTCAAACCCTTCTTAGCTTAATAGAAATGACGTTAATGCAAGTTTGTTTTTTCGTAGTTCGATAACACACCGAGAGTCACTGTTACGCAACGGAATCGACAGAAGTGAAACCACGATGGTATCGCGCAATGGTCCGATAAAAATCTGAGAACTCGGACACGCAAGCGGACGCACGTTAAAGATTTCATATGTATTGTATTACGATATATGTCCGGGTTATAAAGAACGAGAACGACCCTCTGCTGTGTTGCATTGTTGCATGTACTGTACATTGTTTACGGCTCCCCACGGCACGGCGGCCCGCTTCTCTGGCAAATCTGCATTTATTGCCATCTAAATAAAGTCCCGTGGCATAAATTGCTTGTTACAGTGTACGGCCCAATAGCGCGAATAAACCGAATCTAAATTTACGTAAAGTAGCGTCTCTCTTTTTTCTTCTTGTTTTTTTCCGTATTGTACAAAACGACTGAACAAAACGGGGATGATTAGCCGGCGAACCTCAGCCGACTAGTGTGAATAATATCACTGACATACGAAAAATGTTTACCCGATTTGCGAACGACCGTGTTATCGCTGCATGAGAATTATTACGCGTGTTTTCGAGTTCTGTGGAAAGAGCGAATGGGGAAAAAATAACGGATCTCTATTTTTATGTAGTTGCGCCAATCATAGAAGCAAAGGTATTCAAAATATCATATGTAAAAACAAGGTGATTGTTTTAAAGATATTTTATTTTTAAATGTATTTTATACTTTACTTGTTTTATCTTATTTTTGCAGGTTTTGTTTTAATGTACGTTCAAACTATATTATTGATACCGTATGCATTTTGATATCGAATCGGATCACAATTTTTCTCGAAAATTATATAGATCCAAATTTATAAATCTTTCCTTGATTACGCGAAAACATTTTACATGACGTTATTTTTATGTATCAACGATGTAATTCTCATTATCGACCCTTTTCTTACTTGCTGTCCAGAACCGAGCGACCCTTTCAATCCATTCTATGTCTTTCCCTTTGACTCGCTCCTTTTCTCTCAAGGGTATTGTTTTTCCCAGAGATGGCAAAAAATCGACAGAACTACTAATTGGTTCTGTCAATCCAGATGGGGAAACGGAAGTGGGACAACCAGGTGGGAATGGAGCTCTGACGGAAACACCGAAACGCCGCCGCTTACGTCAACCGGAAAGATTCGTTTTGCACGGAACCATAATAACATCGCTCTTTCGATTAAACCGGCGTTCTCGTTTTTTTTTCTTATCAATTTACGGCATCGTTACAATAATTATATCTTTTTTACCTCAATATATTATATATGTACGTACAAAATACGTGTTTGTAACCGTTTTTACTAATATGTTTTACAAATCTTCTCTAGTAAATAATCTTTGTAACAGATCGATTTCATTTTCTTTATTTGAGAGAAGATAAACCAACAATTATAAATTGTGAAATAAAGGTATCATAAGCCTCAATAAAACATAGTGGAAATTGTTACATAAGAGTCTTATAAAGTTATGATCTTTATAAGATTAAAATTATTATTAAACTTGTGATATTTTTTAGGTTCATTAATGTGTAATTTAATATTAATAATGTTTCTATCACCAGCAATGTTCGCATTTTCAACACAAATGATTTAATACAGGTATTTTACTGAAGTAATTTTACAACTGCAATAATAATATTATGTAATGCGGCATTTACCTGAAAATATGATAAACGAATTAATTAATTGAAAGGGAGATATACAAAGCCGAGAGTTTCATAAATTATATATTTAATATGAAAATAGATGTGCACATATTATTCATTTTATATTTTTGTTCTTTATTACTGAACAAATAAGGAGAATAGACACAAAAATCATAAAAAGGTAAATGAATTGATTGTTAGTGTCTAAATATAATTTTAATAGACAGAAACGGTAAAACGTTTGAACACACGGTAAGGACATAATTTTTGATTTTATTATTTAGTTCTAAATAATGCCATGTACAACGCCGCTCTCGAAAATGTTCTATGCAGGACAAATACATAGAACACAATAAAACGATCTCTCGTTTTATTTGGCGTGACAGCCAACTATAGCCCGTGCAGAATCTATTACGATGCTTGTTTGTCACCACGACCGAATTATCGCAGATCGCAACTGTTGTAATGTCGAACGAGCCATATTATACCACATATATGCAGTCCAGTTTTAGCATTGCACTAAAATTATTGTTTGTTTTGAAAGATTGGGTCTCTGAAATCAAATTTAAAGATCTTAAATATCATAGATCATAAAACTTTCGTTTTCATTTTTAAGAAGAGCGCAAGAAAATCTAAAAAATTTATAAAATAACTCTTTATCCATATAAGATTCCAAAGAAAGTTCTAAATTGTAAATTTAGGACTCTAAATAAGCTTTTCCAAATAAACGGAGAAAACAAGTGACATAGCTTTTTGCGATCAGCTGATTTACAGAATTCGAAACCTATCGCTTTTCACGCATTCACAGGCTCGTATTAATTAATTAATACCGCAATAAATATTGCAAATTTTGCAAAATGATAAATGACTTTTCTATTCAGATTTACTCAATCTATCTTCAGTTCTCTTTGACTGTGTTCAAATTTTTCAGACATTCTGTTTATCGCGAGATAGTACATCTCTTTTGGCTTGGTCATATTTCTACCTAACGTTACTCGCGGCAAGTCATTAGTGTACACGTGTGCGGCGTAAATATATATACAGTTTTAGAGATGTATATACATGTGTGTAAGTGCTACTATAATGGCATAATATTTGTTAAACTTGGAGAAATTAACATTTAGTGAAATTTTTTTGCAGTCACTTGTGTAAAGTTAGTAAATGTCGAAGAGAGCAATTCGACTTGATCAACTACAATTTTTTGTGCATAACATCGGCGAATTTATTTATTTTTATTTCTTGAATCTTTAACTAAATGAACTCTAATTTAATTTAGTATTACAAAAACGTCTGCAAAAAATTATTATTGTTACATGTGCGATTTGAAACAAAAATATTTTGCATTATATATGCTGTATATATATATATATATACACATATACATATATATATATATATATCAGTCGTAATCAATTGAATAATTGACAACAACGACGCGTTAAGTTCTATGTAATACTAATCATACTATGTTTTCACATTGGAGAATTAATTAATATTAATCACACATCGTACACGCGTCAGAAACTCTCTGTAATTGAAAGATTGATTAGCAAGTGTCTGATGTATATTTTATATATCAATTTAAAGAAGAAAGAGTATAATATTATTAATTAGTAAGTCATCAATACACAAAGAATAATTTACAACAATAAAATGTCAATATATATACATGTACTAATACTACTATATATATTTCTTCACGTATTTTATGTATCTGAAATGAGAAACTGGCGGTGTTTTTATATTATGTGACGATTTATTAATCGATCAATCCTTCGACTGCAAGAGAGGTTTCGCGCGTCGATATACGCAGTGAGTTTGAAATATTCGCACGAGTACGTACACAAAGAGAGACAGAGGCGACAAAATATCTGTTCGCACAAAAATATCTACTGGACTGCAAACGTATAAAAACATTTCTAACGTTAAAAAAATTTGTAATTTGTATACAAGTGAAGCTGTTTAATTATATAAACTTGCTTTTTTATACTTAAAACACAAGACTCTTTTAAATATGAAGAAATCCAAGTACGTGGCTTAATTTGACGACGAGCACTTTTCCCTGAAGCAGTTTCCGCACAAGAGATGAGCGAATCGCTTTTATCTTCTCTCACTGCGGATTTATCCGACGCTCGCGCTTCGTCGCCTGGGTTGACGCTTTTAGAAAAAGAACTGACTGTGAAGCGGATGTCGTTTTCGCACACACGCGAATCCCGAGCGCGCGAAACGTGACAACGGTAGCGACCGGCTAATCGCGCGTCGTTTTCAGTCCGGGTGCACATGTCACGTCAAACCTCTCTGCCGGCTAGGTCCACTGAGATGTACGGACGACCGATAGAAACGTCACACGCAGCTTCCTCGAGGATCACCTCGAGGACACACCGCGAGTCGATGATTTAGTCGCCGTGTCAACACACTCTCGCGCTTGCTAGTCCCTCTCTCAACCTGTGTTCCATAAAATTGATCACTGCACTTCACAGACGAAGAAAGTCTCGAAGCTGCAGGGACTGTCGTTCCATTTGAGGCCTTTGCCATCTCTGTTCCACAGCTCCAGGCAGTGCTCTTCTTCGCCGTTCTCGTATCTGAAGTGCGAGAAATACTATTATGTGGAATTCGCGCGACAAATTGCTTTTTTCGTCAAACAAAAACACTAACGAAATATAATTCGTTTAATGACATAAGTAATATTTAAAATCTCGCTTTCCTTGCCGATAAAAGGTAAACTACCGTTTCGCTCGTCAGGAAGCAAGCTATAATACCGCATTTACCCTATCCGACTTACGTCAATCATATCGCAACTGGACGGCAGGCGGATTGGCGCGATCGATATCAGAAGGAATGTAAATTGTTCGCAAGAGATATATATCGCTCGTGTAAGGCACCCTTACCGGAAATTGTTCGGTTCGCCGACGTTCCAGTTCTCGAACGTGATCGGCCTGCCGTTCGCCATCCAGAAGAAAGTTCCCTCCTCGGCCTGGTCTGTGCCGGAAGTCCAAAAGTGTTCGTGACCGAGGCCAAAGTCCTTGATATGCTTCTCGAGTCTGTCGTTCTCCTCTTGCGAGGCTATACTTGCCAGATGCATTCCGTGATAACGACAGTATTGAGAGGCTCTGTACCAGTTAGCCTAGTAAGGCAGAGAGAAGGTTTGGTAATGTTTCACCCTGACATTGCTCAACGTCGAAATCTAGACAGGACGTTTCTCAAGAACTGTATAGAGTTTCCTGAAGACTGTTAGATTCAAATCCGAAAATTATCTTTAGAAATTTTTGTAACATGCGAAAGCATCAAATATCACATGCATGGAACTTGAAATTTTTTATTTATTATGATTGCTCACGACCCCAAGACGTATCGCGATTTACACACTGAGTGTGTAATATGTATACACAGTGTAAAATATTATGTGTGATGAATAAATAATGTACGAGAAATATACGATGTTAAACAATAGATTACAAATAGCCTGACACAATGATTATGCGGAAGGGAGATTATGCAAGAGAGATGTGTTACAATTTAAACTGTTAAACACCACAACGATAATTACAGCAAAGAGAAACGTTTGAACTGTTGGCACATTACGTGTAAGTAAATTATGGAATACGCATAACCAGTCCTTAATATTCACGTGTAACACGTGTGGGTTCGTCATTGATTACAACAGATTGATTAGCATTAATAACTGACAACACATTGTACGTAGGGCGCACACATTAATATTCACACTAAGGTTACATATAATCGTCATTCTGCTATCGATTTCGGGAGATCATATTCGAGAACACGTTTGGAATATTATTGTCGCGTAATGGAGCCTGTGTTCACAACGTGTCAATAATCCAAACTATTATGCGGCACGAGTTATTACTTGAAAATCGCGAACGTGACGAGCGAAATGTTCAAGTATGAAATGAAATTTGCTTGGGAAAATCTCGAACCGTTGGAGAATTTGCATTGTTAAATGCAAATGTTTCGAGAGACAACAACTAGCGTGTCTTGAAATACAATTCCGAATGTAAAACCTGTGCCATTAATAATTTTTTCTATATCAATATCGTGCTACACGTTGCAAAAAAGATTATTAAGAGTAACGCAAACGAGAGATCGTTGCTTTTTCGCTAGATTTTAAACGGAAATTTTCACAAAAAGTTTAAAAAATATTGAACGCGCGTTTTTGAATTTCGGTTTAAGCTACTTCGCTGAAAATACTCTTGGCACAGATACGTATCGCGTAAAATGTTTACATCTGTAAATATTGTACATATTTTGTCTTCATCCAAATTATTAATTTCGATGCAAAATTCATCTCGAGCCATTTTATAACAACACAAATATTTTCGCCGATATCTTGCGCGTAACGTTACATTTTACGCACTTTGGAGAAATCCAACGAAAATACGAGGCGAATTCATACAATATTTTGATATTTCGATATTATATACGGTATTACGTGTCGACGTATCGGCTACGCGCGCGCGCGCACGTGTGTGTGTGTGTATAACTTTGGTCATTCGCGCTGCAGTACCGTGCTTTTTACGACCGTTATAGAACCCGCGACGGGTTCGTCGGCAATAGTCTTTTACGATCGTTAAAAACTTTCTGACAGCACGGTGCTGTATCGTCGCGCACACGCTTTAGCTACTGCCTGTTTAAGCGCGAAGCTGCCTCCGCGGTTATCACACATTGCGCACGTATTGGGTATCCGCTTCTAAATATTTATGACGTTCTTGATAGCACGTTTCTCTTCACGATAACGCGGTTTAATCGCAAAATCTGGGGACTACGGGGATGGAAAGTCACAGAGAATGTAGCTCGCGCGCGTGCGGCCACGCGAATATTCGTGCGGTCTTCAAAGCTTCTTATCTGCATAATTAAAACGCATATAATACGCGCGTTCACCGAGAGACTGGATTATCCGCTTGGAATTCCGGCGAGAACAACAATACGGCTGTTGTGAAACGTTTATGCAGCAAACTACGTCGCACTTGAGCTTGAGCACACAGAGCTTCACGACCTTTGATACAGTTACTATATTTTGATAACTCGGCGCGCGGCGTCGTCTTCAGTAAAATATCACGATGACGGAATGCGTTAGTTAAATTGATATTAAATTATAATATTGTGTTAACGTGTAGCTTCTTCACATTTAACCGCGCGAAAACACATTTATTTAAAAAAAAAAAATGCAGTAAATATATACGTTTCTTGCGTTTTCTGATAGTGACAAATTTTACTTTCTCGGCGCTCTTTTGGCTATCTGACAAAAAGAATGTGCACGGAGGCAGAAGAAGGAACGCGAAGGACGCGAAAAATTGCGTGTATCCCGCCGGGAATGCAAATAAAGCGCAATAAATAGAGCGCCGTCGCGATTGCATGCTTGTTTTCTCTTTCTTTCTCTCCGCACAGCGTTCTCCAGATCGGCACGAAACCGTCGTTACTCGTGCACGACGGGTTCGTTTAAGTTCTGCTCGTGTTCCCTAAACGAAACAGCAATCGTACGTGACAATCGCTGACAAGTTATTGACTTTTTTCAGTGCCCTCCCCTCGCTCCCGTTTAAATACTCTTTCAGGTCTGAGAAAAAAAAACGAAATGCAAATGAGAAGCGATAAACTAAAAACATTGGAAAAAAGATGTATTTTGTAAAGCCGATCGGTACATTTGCGTTTCCCGACCAGAGAGTCAAGATTTGATTTCTCCGTCTAATTGCAAAGGTAAAGACGGTAATGTCGCGCGAAGACTTAGCACAGCTTGGAATTACAATCGGATACCGGCCACTTTGATCGGTCAGCTGGTATTCCGTGCACAATGCAATATCCCGAGATCAATACACCTTGCTCTAAACACACGCCTGAGCGACGCATTTCATTGCGAGCGCTATGCATATCAAGTACCGCGAATTAATTAGAGCGCGAGAACAAGTGGCACGACCCAGAAACTTGACTTTCACCCCGCGATCCGTCTCACTTCCTAAGTTAAATAAGTTCTTCGACGGGGAGAACGAGGGAGACACAACATCCTCTGATCGCTATCGAGAACCCCGAAATTCGTCGTTTCCCTCGTCTTAATTCACCGGAAAGTCGGTCACCGCCCGGCGACAAGTGGGGTTGTTTTGCAAGGTCTCAATTAACGACCAGAGCGCCCACAACCATTATTTGCTTGCGAAATAAAGAGGGTCCTCGTCGTGATCCGATTAAAGGAAACGGTCAAGAGGAAAGAAGAGAAAAAAAAAAGAAAGAGAGAGAGAGAGAGATGCCACTTCCTCGCGCTTTCGTTGCGAAAAGCTCGCTTGAACAAGCGCCTTTACGTCACGTCCACCCACCAACAGCGGAGCGCACGGCGAAGCTGCTCCGGATCCGCAATGGCGGTGGAATTGCGAAATCCGTGTTAATAGCGCGTGAGTCAATAAAAGCGCCTGGGTTAGCCGGGAAAGCGTAATAAGGGCAGGTCTAATCGATACGATTGTGTTCGCGGCACCACGGACGAACACGTGTTACAGACACGTCAGAGCCAGGAATGTCGCTCTCGAAAGAGATCGAGCTCGCATGAGATCAGCATTGCCCTGCGAAATCGTCGTGATTTATGCATTCCGCGTTCAACGATTGCAAAATTCTAGCAGAGAATTAATTCGCGTTTATGAATTTATTTAGTAACGTATGTTGAAGCGCAAAATTCTCTTTTCTTCTTCAAACTTGTAGCATTTAACGCTTTGATAACTCGTATGTGAAAAACAGTTTACAAACACTCGGTTTTCTAAAAAACATATTAAATAAAAAACATATTAAATGTAAAAACATATTAAATAAAAAACATATTAAATGTATTGTGTTGTAATCTAAATTGAATGCTCAAGCAATGCATTTCTTTGTGGCATATTTCATCCACTCTCTCTTATCAGACGAGCTTCTTTGCCCCAAGCAACACTGTTCTTATCCGAAAAGATCCTCACCACGCTGATTCCCTGGCATTCGATGCACCGTAAAACCGTCCGTGGCGGCAAAGCCACGGGAAAGTTACGAGCTCGGAAATAATTTGATAAAGTCCGAGACCCAGGTCGGGTCGACAGTTCGGTCAGATAAATCAGCGTAACTGGCAAGAGCGATACCTTAAAGAAGATCCCCAGGTAGTATCTCTTCTCGCCCAGTTTCAGCAGAGGCATCGTCCATCTTGAGGCCGCCAAGTTGTTGCTGTGTTCGTCCACGCAGTTTGGACAGTCGTCTGCAGAGAAAATGGAAAAGCTATTAATACTGATACTGATGTGTTTAAGCGAAATAAATGACAAGGAGGAAAGAAAGTACGTCTACATATGTCGCACTGCTTCTTATTTAGTAGATAATGTAATCAATTCGCAACTGAATTACACATTTGAAACAAAAGATGTAGAATCCAACAGAAAATGCATCTTCTTGTCAAATAAATGCGAGTTTAAATCTGGTAAGTAATTATAATGGCAATAAATTATTTATGTTAGTAATAAATGATAATAAATTTTTGATAATTTAATACTAATAAATATTTGATGTAATGGTAATAAATTGTTACATTAGTAATAGATAACGTGGAAATAAGAGAGAAAAAAAATTAATATTAAATGTAAGATAAATTTTATTATAATTTATATTAATAGAGAATATATTGAAGTGTCAACGGCGTTTTTAATTATTTCTTATTAAAATTTTTGATTAACATTTTTAAACGGCAACAATTACATATCCAAGTTAGCGTAACGGAAATTTGTCCGCATTGGTCGAGTTCGCGTCTAATTACGGAAAGAAACAGAAGGCACGAAGTGAAATTCTATGGCGTTCTTTTTCCCTTTAACCGCTACTATAGTATCTTTTTAATCGACGGCGTGTAATCGGTTTCTCCGACCACGTGCTTACTAGGAAAACCGCAATTGCATCGGGCGACCGAGGACTTCTACAGTTCTTGCAATTACACAACGCGGAAGAGATAAAAACGTGTGTGTTTTCACGTACATACGTTGCCTCGTTTGCGTGTATATATTCACGCAAACACAGCATTGTCGATATTAAAATAAATATAAGCAATATAAGTAATATATATATATAAGCGTTATAAAATGTTGAGTATTTGCAGAAATATTTGTATCAAATTATGACTTGTTTATCGTTCATCGGAATGCGAGATATTCCGCAATGCGGAAATGTTGATTGCGTTTTCTTCTTTGAGAAAGCACAACTCTCTGTTTGTGGACTGATGTTAGCACGATACATATGTAACTTGTTAAATCTACTTTGCAATGTTTTTAATATACTTGTTTTTTTCTTTAAGCAATTATTTTAAGTATTAAACTTTTCCTGAGGTTTTTTGTGCAAATAAATTTTATCAAGATTGTCAGTGCTATAGCACAAGTATATGCGTAAATTATGAAATCATAGAATAAAGCTTTCACATACATGTACGTTGTCATATGCACTGATTTATTACTTCCAATTGAAATTACGTGAAACACGACAAAGGTCTATCCATCACAGTATTACGTAAAAATACCGCCAAACTCTTCAGTCATTTCGATAATCTTGATCACAAATATGAATTTCAAAGATATAAATGATGCTTTATGTCTCCCACGCGACAATCGCTTTCACTGGCTTGAGCGCATCTTGACACATTCCAAAAGTTGCTTCACAACTTAACTGCCGCGAGATGATGTGGGTCGAGATGTAAAATCTAGAACGGTAGATTTTCGTAACGACACCGGGCGAGAATAATTATTAAGAGCGATCGCGCTATGCAAATCAGTCAGATTGTGTGAGAGAATGCGAGAATGGCGATGTTGCATTCACGGGAATGCGAATCTCATCGGAAAGTCTGTGATGTCGATGTGAGAAGGATGTGTGTGATGCCGCGCGTGATCTCACGTGCGTTTGCTTCGCCGCACAAACGCGCTTAGGATCGTAAGAAGGATCGTTGAATTACAACGCTTACAACAAGCGGTTACGTAAACGAGTCTCGTTCCGGCGCGGCAACGTGAAATTTCGGCGACGAATTCTCTCGTCTGTTTTGCTTACGACGAGATTTCATCCGAGGACGGCGAGAGGATTTCTCGTTATCGTTACAGCGCTCGTGCATGCCCGCGTTGTCGCGCCGCTAATTGTTCGCGGTAAATGAGGAGCATCTTCGCACAAGTGGCCGCGGGAGTGGCTTTTTTCGCGCTTTTGCGCGCACGCGATGCACCGCGCGACTCGCTTTTTCTCATTCGTTCTTTTAGCGCCGCATTAATCCCACTGTTGTTAGCAAAATCCGTTGTTATTCCTACCTCCGTGTGTATTTTGCGCATTGTATGTGAAAAAAGGGAATTGTAACGTCCGAGTTACTAATACGAAACGAGACACATTTGCGTTTTTTTTTTATTGTATGTTCTATCTATAGAAAATAATAAGATGAGAAATTAATCTCTAGTTTATTTGGCTTTGCATTATTTTATTTATTATTTTATTATTGGAAAGAGAATAGATAGAGAAGTGTAATAAATCTCAGGAACGGAAAAGAAAATAATGTAATTTATGTAATTTTAGCAATATAAAATGTCACAGTAATATAATAATTTGATAATATAACATATAATTTAATTTTAATAATATAAAATATTATTTAATGAGTAAAATATCATTTAATAAATATATATATACGAGAAAAAAGAGAGAGAGAAAGAATGGTTAAATAATAACTTATACACACATCTGTTATCCGTGTACATCTTTAAATTATGGAATTATCTTACTTTCCTTATGTTTATTTCATAAAAGTTGTAAAATACCTATACATGTATATAAACTATTTATATTATATTAATCTTGAAATTTTCTTCTCAAGTTTTAATTACAAAAAAAGAATTTGCGAAATCTAAGCAAAGAAAGCTTGTTATCTTTAAACCGTTGCGTTTTTTCTTCAAACGTTTAAAAAAATCTCATCATTAAATGTTTCTGAGATAAAAAAGTAATTTATAAAATACAACGATAAAAAAAAGTATTAGAGTCAACTTGATTCGTCGCGTAAATTAAGCCAAGTAATGCGGCGAAATTGCTGAAGTTCGCGATATCTTTAAAGCCGGGAAAGATGTTGAGCAAGGCCAGCAGCGAGGTACACGCCTTTTTCATTCCGTCGTCGGACTAATTAAACCGACATATTGCATATTTTAATAATCGTCTCGTTAATTTCCGCGCCGTGGCGTTAGAAAACGTTTCGTCGCGTTAATATTCAGCGGGATTTCTTAACAGACACCTCGGAGACATTTGCTTTCTGTTTCACTTTTTTTGATCGACAATAACGTCTCTCGACGCTCAAATTACAGAATAAAAAAAGCAAGTTGTTTCCATTAAGAGAAGCCATTAACTATTAACTCATCCTCGAGTCACTGCAAATTTTTACTGGCCGAATTTTCTGCACAATTACTTTTTATATAAAAAAATTGTTTTAGACAATCTATACTTGAATTTGTTAAAAAAGAGTCAATTCTCTATACTTAACATGTCAAGGCTGAGAAAAAGAATAGCTATTATTTTAAATAATGACGATATTCTTTATTTTCAATGTAATTTATTTTTTACTTTAGCGTTAATTGCCATTATTACACATGTATAAACGAGAAAAAATTCTTCACCGAAACTGTTCCATTAATATTTATGAAATTTGTGCTTGCGCGCACTTATAATTAACATTGAGATAAAGTGGTGTCCCGGAATGCGGTAATGGGTAATCCACTGTAACAATGATAAGACTCGCAATGTTTTTTGGATAATGCGAGAAAAAGTGATTAAGAGATACCCCTCTTGTGTAATATAAAAAGCTCAGGCGGAATACGAGGGGATTTTAAACGACATCAGCCACTGTTTGCTACACAATGCGTGCATTCACGACGCACCGCATTAAATCCGTTGCTCGAATTTACAAATCCGCCAGCGGCCATTACTGAGCTTAATACTTGTCGTGCCACATGCCGCTGAGCATATCGTTATGCCCGTTTTATATCCAGTGAACAAAACGCGGCTGCCTCCAAAAATTCTAGCATATTCTAGCGCTTCACATCGATAAAAATTATTAATACAAACATAAAACGCAAACAGATTTTGTAGAAAGTCCCGATTTGGCTTATGGTCAAGTCTTTTTCGAGTTTTTTTTAATTTACCGTCTTACAAAGATAAATATTTTGAAAAATAATTCTGAACGTTGCATTCTACGGTGCAGCACTTCGAGATGCACAAATCGATCGATCAATTTACGAAACTCGCTAAAAACATAGCCGACTTTTACGATGATCTTAATTTTAATCTCACATCTGAGAATGTATAAATAATCTCCCGCTCTCTTTTGTTTTAACGGCGGTTCCTATCGATCAGGTGATCTGTGAAGTTTCCGGACTCATTCAAAAGAAACGACACTGTAAAATCGTTTTATGAGTGTTCAAGTTCGAGAGATTTGCGTGAATCAATATTAATACGATATTATCATCTAACGAGATAAATTTGATTATCCTCCTTTAGACACAAAATTGTTTCAAAGACGAGATGTATGATAATATCTTGCATTTCTCTTCTGCGACAAAATCAAGAAGAGAAATGCGCGATTCTTGCATGGTCTGGAAACGCGATGCTTCGGTAAGCGCGGTTGTAGTCAATCGATCGCGTCCAATCGATCTGAGTTCATGAGCTACCATTAACAGCTAATGACTAACCTAATGGGCTACTCCAAAGCAACAATACACGCGCGAATGCCGAGACAACCGATCCACAGCCCCCATCGAAAATCGTACGGCGGCCATTTCCCGTGTGCTCAGCCGTCCGGAATCTAATTCGAATGACTAATGAATCAGTGCCTTAATTACCAGGCAGGCAACCTCAGGCTACACTGTCGCAAATGAATATCGCACGTAAGGCGAGTCGAATCGGTTTTCTCTCAAAGAAAGAAAAAAAATTATACGCGACGTACGCGAGTTTAATCACGTCTTTCCGCTCTTTTCTCATCTATCTTCTGTCTTTCGTCTACTTCGGAATATGGTGCGTCCTCAAAGTATATTCAGATCTTATGCACTCAAAGAGATGAGCGCCATTCACAGCTGTACGTATGAATAGCTTTCGCTATACAGAGTGTGCATAAATCTTGAATGTTTATAAATTTGTAAGCGCAGCGCTACAGAGGATTAATGTCTCCTTGGTTCTTCCACATGAGCGCGCATTTACGAAGCAAACCATTCCGAGACATAAACATTTGACATTGACTTATAAGAGCAAAGAGTCTATATAACAATAATAAATTACATCAACGTATTAATCTGTCTCATTTTCTATATAAAAAAAAAATATATATACGAATTAGTTACTTTTACGACATATTGTCCCACGTTTCATCTTATTTATATTTTTATTATATTTTATATTTATAATATTTTTACTTTGTGTTTTTTTAAATATACATACAATAAATATGTAGAAAAAAATTTTACATTCGTAGACATATCTGTATTTCTTCCGAAAGTGTCAATAAGAAGTCACATCCTTTACGTCAATCGATAGTTGATTAATTACAACGAATAAACTTATTACTGACTATTAGTGACACAAAACAATATTTTATTACAACATCAAACACACATCTTACACAAACAACGTGTTGTTATTAGAGAACTTGATGATGTAACTCTCGACTTAACTTGTCACTCTTAATCGGCCGAGGCGGGCAAGCGGTTTAGTAGTCATCCAGCCGGATGACCGACTAAACTTCACGACAGCGACCGACCTTCATTTGCCTTATCCTTGACACGCTTTCGAAAAGTCAGCCGCCGCCGACGCGCGTCGCGAATCATTTGTATTCGCCGAAGAAGATTCTACCGTCGACAAACACGTAACGTGTGGGTAAAATCACGTTACGTAAATGTCCGTCATCGAGCAATGCGTACTGATAGGGTGATCAAAGCGGTCTACGTCTAACTGCAACGTTGTATGGTGATACGTGACCGCATACGAGCTGAATGACAATATGAAAGTGCAGGTTGACAACATAAAGTAATTAAAAAGCGACGTAGCTACGAGATACAACATGTTACAACACTTGTTTCTATGTGCAAAATAAATTTATATCGCGTGTATCCAATCACACAAATAAAAATATAAAAAAACAATTAAAAGGTGAATTGGCCAATAAGAGCCTGGACACTGTTGATCGGTGTAGTTTTTTAACAAAATATATATAATTTATTATTCAAATCGATTGCTTAACGTTTCGATCCCCGATAAAAAAACAATTTGTTTTACTTGGAAATATTGTGATGGAAATTATTTTGATAACATTAGAATTTTAAGGAATTCTTTTCAGAAAAACTAGACGTTACAGTATTATGCAAAGGATCAACTTTTATATCTTTGAGACTGTTGAAATGCGTTGTCCCTTCAGTGCACTCACGTGACACTCCTATTACGGATCACACACGTGGCTACGATGGCATGTCGTCGGAATGGTCGCCTCGATAGATCCGATACGACACAATCGGCTCGAATTTGAGGCCATGCCAGAAACGACAGAGAGGAGAGAATGCGTGTGAGAGAGAAAGAAAGAGGGATGGAATAGAAGGGAAAGAGGAAGCGACGGTTTGGGTATCGTTTTCGGCAAATGGAAGAGGCAGGTTCCCACATTCGGCGATAGAAACGACCGCCACCGGTTTGAAATTGACTCGCGGGATCGCGACGCGGAAAAACAGATGCGGAATCGGCGCGCATTGCAGACTTGTCAAGCATGCAATCGCTATGGACGGGAGCGTTTCGGATTCGGAGAAATCTTCGTCTCTATGTTTTACAGATGTAACTCCCTCCGGAAAAAAATAACGAAAAAGACAAGTGTGTGCCGTTGGCATGACGCTGAATAAATTCCTGAATCGGTCATGTAATCTGCTACAAATTTTCATTATATTTTTCAACGCGATTTCTTAATAATATTATAATCTCAATGATTATTTTTTAATGAAAGTCACGTTTAATTACAGAAAAAGATGGAAAGTTCCCAAACAAATGCAACATAAAAATCTTTTCCAAAAATAAAATGTTCCAAGAGAGAAATCCGAAAGTATTCTAGCGTATCACAACGTTCTTCTGCGGATTATCAAATTCAAAACTTTCTTTCGCGCAAAATGACTCTAAATCAAATTCAAAAAGTTTAACTCGTCAAACGTTTACCGTAAAAAAAAAAAAAAAAATATGAACAGAAGAGACAGAGAAAAAAACTGTGGTTGCTGTAATGACAACTTAAAGCATCACCAAATACTCCGCGCTACTGTCCGTCTCTAACGAGCATTTCACCTCCAAACACCGAGAGTTTCGTTATTACTGTTCCCACCCATCGCCATATTTCCTTACGCTTGTCTCTCTCTCTCTTTCTCTCTCGAGAGAAAGAGGACGTCGCACCGACGCTCGCAAGTCCGGAAAATGGAGTTTACGTAATTTCATCAACGGCGAGCGGCAAAACGGGAGCAAAGCCGGATGCACGAGACGGAGAAAATGGGGCGCGGGGAGAATTGCACATTGTACCGAGAGGAGCAATGGTGCAGCCACCTGAGAGAGGTAACTTCGATTCTTTTTATTACTTTGCCCAACATGGAGAACCACCGGGAGAAATAAAGCCAATCAGCTTCACCGAAAACTTTCTCCCCGGGTGTGTTTGCGTGGAAGTGGCACTTACGTGTTTGTTCGCTCGTCGCGCGCGGCTGACCTTTCGCGGTCGCCGCGGGGCTAATTAAACTCCATCGGAGAAAAAGCACACGCGCGGAAAAAGCCTCGTCGTGGCCTCGTCTGTTGTCGTCGTCGTCGTTGGGCTTTGTCGGCGGACCCTTTTTGTCCAGGGGTAATAAATGACGCGAGAAGAGCAGTCGGACACGTTCAACGTAAGCTTGGTGACGCGGGTGGCGCAATGAGAAATTGCATCGCCAACTTGGCATCGTTCGGTTACACTTATGGCTAACGATCTTGACGCCTCTTGGGCGTCGAGACGGAATGGCATGTGTAAACGATAAGGCCGTATTATTTTATTAGATAGTCCGAGAATGCGTAATATATGTGACGAAATATTCAGCGCACCTATATTTGCTCATCCTTTACTTTGTATAATTGCCTTTGCATTATTTATAGTTTTGCGAATCTTCATATTACACGACAATATCAATGTGTTAAAGAAACTGGACATTAACAAGTTATAAAAAAATTTTTTTATAGACGCAATAAAATTCTAGATACGAGATTTATATTTTAGATACTTAAAATATGAATTTTAATTCTTGTTAAGTTTATACTTAACAGAGTTTAAATTTTTATGAATAATTGCAGTAAAAGATTAAATTGTTAAATCGTTTGCATAGTTTTTTATTACAATTTTTAATTTTTCCTCTGTGATTTAAATTCAAAAAGCGTGGTTATGCGCGAATTCTTTATTTGTGTACGTAAAACTATCTTTAACGTAACTAAATAGGACGCTAATAAAAATACATGGGGGTAAAGAAGCTACTTAGTATCTTTCATATTATATCGCGCTGAAACACTATATCAGTACTTGTCGACACAAATGCGCGCGCGCGCGCAGGTTGCCACGAGTAAACCCAATCCATCAGAAATTTATTCCTGCAACGAGAGTTACTTCCGACGAGCTTTCGATAACGATGTGCCGATGCAGCTACTTCGTCCTCCATCTCTTTCCTACATTAAATTCGATATCATTTTACGATCGTCGCCCCACGAGACTGTAAAACGTTTTATTCCACTCAGGGCTGCCTTTATGTGTGGCTCTTTAAACGCACGTCTTTGTGAAGTCGAGATAAAACCGCAATTAAACAGATAACCGCCATTAACTGTAATTAAACAGATAACCACAACTCTAAAAAAATGTAAGCATTGCATCAATAACAAAAAGTTTATATCTAGTAAGAAGAAAATTTCTTATTTGAAGTTTTTAACATCAAATATTGATATCTGATGTTAAAAACTTCAAATAAGAAATTTTCTTCAATAAATTTGTTTGTACAAAGTAAATCTAAATCGCGCCTCTGTCCGACTTTATAAAAATTTACGAGATGTAACGATAATACATTACTATTGTAATAAGTGTAATAAGTTATAAGTATATATATATTTTTTAAGACAATTTTCATTCTTTACATCTTTATAGAAGAAGATTTGCTTGAAATAAATAGTTCTTTTTACACATAATATGACAGCCCTGTCTTCACTCTGTTTTGTTATGCGCCTTTCTCAGAAATGTACGCGTCCACATACGTTACGTTTTGAAATTGCTTGTGAGGATCGCGAGATGCGTTCCAGATAAGCGGACGTGACGAGAACACGTGGATGGCCACGTGAAACCGATACGAGACGGCGAGTAGTAGATCGCAAGAAGGCGCGGCGAAACGTGAGCCGACGTTCTTCACCCATTTCTATTTGAAATACCTCTTCCTTGCGCGGAGTTTTTGCAGAAAACCAGTAACCTTTTCTCATATTGATGCTCATCTTAAACAGAAAGGTCGCAGCAAGTTTTATCGTACATATTCACCGATATGACATCGAGCAATCGCGCGCTAACTGATGAACTTATTTGTTTTCTCTTTTACACAGTTTTAATTACGATGGTAAGATATTATTACACATAAATATGCTGTTTAAAAAAAGACGGCATTAAAATAAACGCCTGCTATCTCTACTTTTTCCATCAAAATCTTTTTGGCAATATAATACAGCATGCGCATGTATAAAATAACATAATAACATAAATAATATAAGAGAGGAAAAGAAGAGAGTAGAGGAATGAGTATGGAAGAAGATGAGAAAATGAGAAAGAGTTTGGTGGAAGAATGAGAGAGTGGAAGAATGAGAAAATTTATTCATTTTTATTTTTGGAAAGAAAAGATGCGGCGAAAAACGGAAGTATTAATTTAGGTTGGTTAGAATCGTAGTAGATAAGATAGTTTGTGTGAGTTAGAATAACTTAGTGTGTAAGTTAGAATTAAGATAGTTGTAAGGCAAAAATTTGTGTATGAAATTGTAATCTTAAAAGGAAGCAATAAATTTTTTTCTATTCTATTCTAATAAATAATATAAATAAAAAAGAGTGTTTGTTGCGGTTAATATTACTTCAAAATTCTAATATAAAACAATGCACACGTAACGTAACTCGAATTACGTTCTACTATATAGCCACGCCATTTGGAGCACATTTCGACCGTTGTAAGCGGTCGGAAGCAGATTATGTTATCCTATTGTCAGACGTATAATCATATTTCATGGCGGTAAAGCATGCTGACTGTTGACGGCGTAATTAAATTGTGATAAATTCAACACACGCCATTAGATAATGAGTGCGCCAGCTGGACATAACGCAGGAGCCGTTTAAGCGCGCGTTCGTTTCGTAATTAATCTCGTGAACGCAATAACCCGATCTACGGTGAATTTTCCCACGATGGATTCACCGGCGCGAGACCATCCGCGCAAGCAGATAATGTTATTACAAAATGAAATCCCAGCAATTGATAGACGCCCAAGTAGCTGCTCTAATTTACTCGCCGCTTGATTGCAAAACAAAAATAAAGTAGAAGAAACAATCGGTAGACAATTTGATTGTAATAATTGTACAAAATGAACTATCTGTCTGACACGCAAGCAGCAGAAAATTAAGAATAGAGATCCGACTAAGGTGTGTGATATATATTTGTCAAGTTTCATATTTAATGACTCAATACTTAGTTGTGAGCATTTCACGAGCATTATTATTGTTGTGTTATACTTCAAATTTACATTTAAATAATATTTTCTGATTAAAAAAGCAACAGTAAACGTCGAAGAAAAGAGATTAGGTGACGAAAATGTGTAACGCGTAACGGTGGCGCAAGTTTCGTCTTATTTGCATTTTCGCGTGATTTGCACCCATGAGCATCAAGATGCGACGATTTCGCACTGGTCTGCAATGTCGGACGGTGTTATCTAATTTTGGTTTTGTTTTACCGCGCAGCCGACCGCAGACTGAGCACGCTGACGACGGCAGCGTTTCAGCAAAGATCGAGCTTTCCTCTTGAAACCGCAATCAGAAGCACCCATACATATACTTGTGCAAGTGCCGCGTAATACTCTCACCATCTGGAATTCCAGCGCAATAAAACAAAAAGCATCGTCGTCGCCGTTGTCGTCGTTTGAACGTCCAACTGGCTTCGCCAACGGCGACGAGAGCAACGCGAGATAATGCGATTGGCGACAGATAAAGCTTCCTATTTTCAGTATCCATCGTATATATCTACTGTATTATCACTTTCCCTATAGAGATAGGAACTAACTGCAGACTTATTCCGACTTTGCCAGGCTTTTGTTCCAAAAGTAATAGTTTTATTACATGTCAATAGACATTACACGAAAACATTTCGACTTGTGCCAAGAAAAGAAATTGCTTTGTCAAATAAAATATTTTTTTAAATGAATTAAAATATTTAAGGCTCATATGGTTTAAAACTAGTAATAAATTTTCACGGTGGTAAGAACGATTGCTGAATTTTTTGCGACTAAATATAGTTTAAATATTTATATTTATATTTTTTGTTGCAATAGTACGTAGTACTACTATACTAAGTAACGTTTTGATCAGGAATAAGATTTTTCTATGTAAACATCATAATATCGCATATCGATATATATATCGCATATCGATATATATCGCATATCGATATATCAATTTTCTTTTTATACTGCAGAAATTTAATAGAACGTTTTAGATTAACGGAAAGATCTTATTTGTGAGTAATCCTTTCTCAATAAAGATATCGTCAAATGTTCGAGACTCATCTCCGTGCAATCTGTATTAATTCAAAGTCCGCTTTGTTAGCTTATACCAAATATTTTTTTGCTTGACAAACATTCGAAGGTTCAACGAGATATTTTATAGACAATAATCTGTCAATTTTCTTTCTCTTATTAAAATATTCTATGCTTCCGAGGAAATATGCATGTAATTCGTGTTGACATAACTACTTTTGCATGTATCGCAAGTGTCATTTGAGAATTTCTCGCTGTTTTAGCTATTTCAGAGCGGAAATAGAATGTTGCTTTCAATCGCGGTAGCTTTTTTGCTCATTAAAAATTAAACTCCTTCAAGCGTGACGGCTACTTAGCAAAGACCACCGAGCCTTTCGTGAGATAATACGCTGAGATATAAGTTGTTAGTCCGAAGTTCCAGCAAGAAAATATTGCTCCCAAAGGACAACCGCCGAGAAACAAGGAAGATGGTTGAATCTTCTTTTACGAGCCATAAGGATAATTAGAAATGTTTCTCCCGTATTACAATGTAAAGCTTAACGCGCAAAATTTTGCATAAATTCTTTGTGATAAAAACGGTGTCGAGCTTGGAGATTATCTCAAACAGACGATAAAAGTTTTCTAAACTTAAAATACAGCCGAGAGTACACGTTAAAAAAATCTGCTAGGTAAACAATCTACTTATAAAAAAAAGAAAATTTAATCTTTCATAAGCAGTAAAAAGCTTCCACGAATATTTCATCTCTCTCAATGTTATTTTTCATACTCATTTCCATAATTCTCGTGTAAATACCGTAATTTCTCTTAGCAAATATTTATCAATATTGCGCGACCTAAAAAATGTTAACATATTCATGATCTTCTTATTTTTTATAATCCGATTGTAAAACTTCAAACACACTTTATACATGCTACTCTCGAGCTGCTGGAAAGCAACATAAAGAAACACAAAATCTTATACCACTGCTTCTGGTCAGACTCATTGGGAAATTAGTCTTTTCATGCGTGACGGGCGTGTGGCAACGTTCGCGAGCCTTTCGTGCGAGATAAGGTTCTCCAGGATATGCGTCGTTAGCCCCGGAGCCGGTGGAAGAGGAAAACATTTGCGGGAAGAACATTTACACCATGTAAGAGAGAAAGAGAGAGAGAGAGAGAGAGAAAGAGATAGAAAGAATGGCATGCGAGAGCACGTTGCAAGTGCAACTGCCTAGAGCGAGCGGAGAGAGTACACTGCCGTGTCGTGCTGTACTTCCGCTCCGCGGAGTAAATCATGTGCATTGCAACCCGTTACGGGTGAGCGTAACGATAGGCGAGCCGACGGCACGCAAGATTATGAAATTCGATAGAATAACGTCATTGTGTGCCGAGAGCCTCTTAATTGCCGTTCCGCAAATGCCGACGCCGAGAACACTCGCGCGTTCTTTCAAACGGTCTCAATAAGACTCGTCGATTCATGAGAAAGTGTGTGGAAAGTTTTAATTATTTCTGAGATTACTGTTGTGTCACAGAATCTTATGGAATATTTACGTCATTTGCGCGCGCAAAATATTTAAGTTTTAGCTCGTCACAAGTTTAATATAAGTTTTATTCGTCTGACTAAATGATTATCATATTTTCTCCGTTGTGGTATGCTGCTGTCGACTTTCTATTCTTCTAATTTATCACTAAGAAAGAACCAAAGTAGGATCGAAATGTTTGATCATTGATTCCGAATAAAAAACTACATTTAAATATATTAACACCTTGTATATTGGCTCGTTTATCTTTCTTTGATATTTTCACGAGCTTATTCTTTCATTAAAAAAGTTATTTGTTGAAAATCTTATCTCAATTCCAAATATATTGTATATATAATATTTATAATAATATATAGAACTAGAAATATTTTTCATTTAAATGTTATTTAAATGAAAAATATTTCGTTGACTATAAATTTATGCAATTATCTGAGATGAACGGAACGCGCTGCGGAAGTGACAAAAGGAATGTCTTCGGTGAAAGTGCTGAAGAAACAGTTTATAAAAAAGTTAATTGAAGGTGCGGATGCGAGCGTAAGATTTAGTCTGGCGAAATATGGACGTAATGACAGTGTAACGGCTTCATTGGTTGAACTAAGTCCGGTGGTACACCGGTAATTACACGGTAAAGATTTTAGTGTCATTACGGTAACGACAACATCGTTATAAGCAGTTTGTGCAATTTAATAACTGTTATTATTAAGAAGCAATTGTTTTAAGAAAGAAAGAAAGAGAAAGAGAGAGAAAAACAATATATAATGAAAAAGTAAAATTGTGACATTTTATATTTCTATACTATGTAACACACTTATGTAGTATATATATTTATATACTATATATCACACATATACACATTATATTATCTTATCTCACGTAATATCGTGTTGTTTAATCACTCTAACTTATTATAGAGAAGAGATTCATAGTTTTCAAAAATATATAAAATAGATCTGCAAAAAATTATAGGAAGCTTTGCATCACATATGTAATCTCGAGGCTTTACATGTATTATTATAGCAATATGTCGTGAATGCCAATACGGAACGAATAACCGTACGTAACGCTAAACGCGTGATGTGAATACAATTCGTTGTGTCCACGTTCAAGTATTTGGAAAAAAAGCGTAAGAGAAAGAGAGCAAGGCAAAATAGAAAATCTCATGCCTGGATCATGGGAAAGAGGCGTGAGGGAGAAAGGGGACAGAAAGATTGATCCGTTCCCGGGATAACAATAACGGCATGGAACCACTCGCGGAAATCATCGACAAGCCGTCGAAACCAGATCACGCCGCGTCACGTCCACACGAAGCGAAGCCCGTGAACAACACCGGACAACGGCAATCGAGAAAAAACAAATCCGCACGTACCGTTGAGTCTACCGGGAATGGCGTGCAACGATCCCACGTAGAGAACCGACAGCAGGAGCAGGAGTGTTGTCGCGGCCATGTCGTCCGTCGCGGATGTCGCCGCGAGATCGTTTTCTAAGGTCCAGCCGCCGTGTCTCTTTCGTCTGAGGACAGAACCTCGTGTAATCCCACGTCGAGATCGGCGTCCTTGACGCGAGATCGTGAAATCGGGCGATGCTGGATCTCCAGTAGCCGGCCGGAGAATGTCGCCCCGACCACGTGTATCGCGCAAATTTCTCGAGAACCGCGGGGAAAGAGTTACGGCGCACCGCTTATACACAGTGGAATGTCACGCTAAGGAGATATCCGAGTTCTCTCTTTTAGCGTAAGTTCTGCGTGTCCTTGCGTGTTACAACGCGTGGGTGTATGCGTACGTACACACATGATATATATAGAAGTTGACGAAATCTCTCGCCGAGGTCGTCATCGTGAATTCTGGTCGAGATCAAATATCATCGGGCAAGCTGTGTGCCGGTGAAAGGTAAGAACGGATAAAGACAGATTTTAGACGTAAAAAACTTTGACTGTAACGCTTTTGAACGAATTTGTGACAATGTTAATTGTTTTTATTGCGTGTCGAACATTAATTACCGTGTGGTGATTAAATTCGCGTATTAATTATACAGTAAAATCGCTACTGCGATTTTAAATGTTGGACAGCAGCTATTAATATTCAAAATGCCGATTTTGACGCGAAATTGTTGATTAATCAGTAATCATCTGCATTGCTAATATGTTTTCAAAAATATCAAGGAAGATGAATGTAAAATTGTATTATAAGTTCAAATATACTATTGTATTTTTAAAAAATATCTATGTTTGAAAAAAACTGTGCAAAAAAATAACTGAAAGACAACTGAAAAAAAAAAACCGTGTTTTTTCAGCGTATGAACAACTTTTCTTGCAAACTCTTGCTTTTGTTGGATGCACTGTATGACAAGATGCGGGTTCGTTGCAGACCGTCCAAGTGCATCGTCAATTATGCAGTGCGCAAAATGTATCCAAGTTTCACCCTTCTTCATTCTCCGCGTATCAACGTCGAGGTGCGCCGTTCTTCTTCCCGTAAACACGCATATATTATATATGTATATATGTGTATACATGTATGTATGTATGTATTCGCATAAGTACATATTCCATATATGCGCAACTACATTTAATAGAAAGGAGTTGCAGGCAAATGCATTCACGCTTCAGCGGATCAATGAGCTCCTTTTAGAATGATAAAAGTTGTAAAAATTGAGAGAGAAAAACTTTTGCGAAAAAAATGTTATTTTCGAGAATTTAATAAAATATTTAAATTTCTTTCTCTTTAATATTCCATATGTAACAATACCAATTTCATTTGTCTAGTATGTTCTTTCTTTTCCACTTATGTGTACGTATATACATGTTTCATGTATACATACGCATAAACACACATTCGCACACGCGTGTGTACATTCACCGCACAATCTCCTCTCACGACGTACTCGATTTTCGTAATAAAGACGAACCTGGGCTATAATACCGGGCTACCTAATTACCACCACACAGGTAAGTCATGATAATTACGTTTCACTTTTCGACTACCTCTAATTAACGCAGAGGAGAACACTCCGAATTTCTGGTCAATCTTTTGAGGCAAGCAACGACGAACTGAACAATGACGGGCTCTAACATTCGCTTTTCAGTTGGATTCCACGCTGACCGACCTTCACCGGCCACTCGTCTCGAAAACACGAGACACCCTCTTTCAATGTACCTCGGTTCGCGTGTTCGAGAACGGTGTCGCCAACGAAGGTCGTCAGAATTCGTTAAAGTCGGTGTTCCGAATGTTCGCATAAAGACTACTCCTCGTGATTTATGCGTCAATCTCGAGAGCACCAATATATCCTGATTATTTAAAAGACAACTTTGCGGATGACTTTGTAACTTTAATCATCTGTCATTGTAAATTCACGCACGTTACGTAAGTTTCGAAAATATCTTTCGAACACAATTGCACCTTTCATTAGTTGCGAGAAGAGATCGCAATTATACTCTAACGACATAATTAAAAAGTTTAATGATTGTGTAATTAAATTGCTTTGTGATTCGAGTCCTCTATAATTTTTTTTTTATATAGACAGACAATTAATAGAATTTTACGCAACAGTTCTGTGCTTATGAAACTCATTTCGCGTTTTGTTTACAATAGTTTCTGTTACATTACACGGGCGAATAAATGCGGATAATTGAAAAACGCAGTCGTGCAAATTGGTCAGAACTCGAGGAATGCGCGAGTTGATTTTTTTTTCCCAGAGGTAGCTGCTGGGTTCATCGCTTTAATTTCATTTTCTCCACACGAGCGAATCGCTTCTTTCACCGAATCGTAAATCGAATTTATCGATTTACCGCTCGACCGGTTTGGAAAAAAAAAAAATATGCGCGACGTAAACAGACGTCGCTTTCGATAGGATTCCTCTCGGTCTCTCCGGGGAGAAAGACCGAAGAGAGCTTCTTCTTCGTTTTTCAGATCACCGAGAAGTACTTCGCGCGGGCGAAACTCCCCCTTCTTCCGTTCTCCCTCAGATATCGCGCGCTCCGGGATTCCACGGAATCCCCGATCCGGAGAGGATTCTTAGCTACGTGAGAGAGGATTTTGCATATTGCTCGAAACTACATAGCTATTCATAATCCTCTACTCTAATACATATAATTAAATATGCAGAGAGAACTAATGGCTTCTGAAACGGAACGTTACGCTTTCACGTTTAAGTATATGAAGTGACAGTGTTCTCCTCGGCTTCCACCCTTAACGGACGTGACGGTATTAAGCGACATATATTGTAACACGTGTGTGAGCGTTATCGTTTTCATTTCAATTCCACACGTGACTTATGTGACTTATCATTTATTCTGAATACAATCGCAATATCACAAGCTCGAATTGTAAGCCGTTGACAAAAAATTCAATCTCTTCGCTTGACAAAATATATACTCTACATTCTCTGAAATAAAATGAAAAAAAAAAGAAAAAATGATAAAAGCTAACGATAAAAAAAAAAAACGATAAAATGTATTTTTATTTACGACGCAGTATATTTTTTTGGTTGGTTAACTCCGGAAAGAAACTGCACTTTTGACTTTAAAAATTTTAATAGCGGCGCTCTTATTGCTTTTTTCTGTCACGTGTAGTTAAGTTCTAATTAAACGTTAAATACACAAAATTGTCAGGAAGCGGTGTTTCTTTTTTCTTTTCTTTTTTTTTTTTTTTAACGCAGAGCAAAACCGTAAAACGCGGTGTACTTTATGAGCCATCCAGTGTGCCAACGGTATTTCTAACTCGATTATTGCAACGGCGACGTTGTTACCGTTCCTGTCGCTTGCGACGAAACGGCGAATTTCTTCCAGCTGAAATGACGGAAAGCAGTGGAATCCCATCGGACTGAATTCTTGTCACAGCGGAGCCATAATTTCTCCGTCATAAAGGAGACGGCAGGCAGTTTCTTGCGACGGAAACTCACGGGAATACGGAAATATTCCTTCAACACGAGGAAAACGCGCTCGTCTTGCGATACGGAGCTTTTTATTCTCGCGTATTAAAAGAGTGGGATTATAGTTGTTAACACAGCGAGATAGATCCGGACAAAAAAGACGCCGATATAATTAATATCTAAATATTTTACAACACTGTGTGTCAGATAAAAAGAGCTCAAGTTTTTTTAATATATCTAAAATATATCTCTCTAAAATAATAATAGATATTAATTAATATATTTATCCGCGTTGTCTAGCAACGTTTATCACCGTCCGTGAGCGGCGGCTTTCATAAACAAAGCGGACTTTGAATATATACGATGAATGTTTTGCGGAATAAATATATCTAAATAGGGAAAGCATGGAAAGCCGAAGATTTCAGGTTCGACTCCTGAAATCTTTTTTCGCAATATAATTTATAAATTAATTGGGAAGGGAAAATATATTTAAAATATAATGTATCCGCAAAACATCCAGCGAACGGCTCTTACCACCGTGAAATTTATTACTAATAATAAATATATCTTTTTTTTTTTAATTAAAAGATCACTTGAAGATGTCTTATTAGCGGTAAGCGTTTTATCGCCTGAAATTGAATTAAACCGAATCCCAGCAGTCCTCTATCAGTTTCAATAATCATCAAGCATGAAATCGCATTAAATCGATCTCGCGACGATCCAGATAGGCGGTCTCTAAGTAGCCATAAATCTCAACCGCGTAAGATCAGGTGTGCCCTCCGATCTCTAATCTGTGGGGTGCAATTCACCTATCCTTCGGTAGAGCACATCGTCGCCCGCAAATCGAAGAACGGGAGAAGGAGGTGAAGCGGGCTGGACCGCGCCGAGATGACGTTTACACACACGATTGGCGCCGATCACGTTTCGTATCGCGGACATATAATATCATCGAAATCTACGAGGATCGACGGGAAATACACGCGGCGCGTATCGGCGTGTCTCGACGAATTATTCATGAGAGGAGATTCGCGTCGAGATTATGCGACGACACCTACGCGACACGCCGCGCCACTGAGAATCCTATTTCTGTACTTTCGATCGGGTGAATAAATCACACCGACGGGAAATAAAAGTAAATTGCGCGTTCGATTGCGACGTGCGACGGTGTGAGAGAGGAGGAAAAAAAGGTCGTTGATTAGATGTGTCAATTTTAGCGAGAGGGCGACGCGACAGACGTAGACGAGCAATGTGAATGCGAGATCTCAAACTTATGAGCCGCGTGCGAGAAGCTGGTGCGTTAAGAAGATCATGTTTAACCGTTGGAATGCGAAGCTAAATGAGACGAACCCGCTAATAACCATCTCGCAACCGGCGAGGATTATAGGGACCTAGAATGTAAATTACGTCGGCGACGAAACACGAAACTAGCTTCTAGCAAGTCAAGTCGACGTGCTATCGTGTAAAGCGAATTATATTGTTCGTATAACACGGTCGCGAATATTGATTATAGTAGATGTGCATGCTGTCCGAAATATACTTGCGAATTATTGATGTTCGTTCATTATCATTTCTCATCTTATGATATTTCGAAACGCTCGCACTTTACATTTATATAATGAGCAAAAAAAATGTGAAAGTCGGTTAATTTGCGGAATCGCGAATCCGCGAAGTTCGCGCAACACTCTCTGTCATTAAGAATGGGCGTTATATTATTCTCGAATTTGTAAAGTTCAATCAATTACATATTAACGCTTGCCGCGATCTCACGGCAACATTCGCTAATTTCTCGTAACCACACCGTAAAATCTCATACTCGAATGACATGGTTTCTTCCATCACTTTCTCATGTATACAAATCGTAACTTAATTATTAGCTCATTAGTTTCGAAATCGCAGAAAAGAAAAAACGTCTTTAAGACCTCGAACGAGGTCTTAACGATTGAATATCTTAACGCTCTGGCGCCTCTTTAATTTTTATCATTCGGCGATTTATAATGGCCTCCACGTGATCGATCGTTTTGCAGCGAGCGCGGCGCGAAAGAGCCCGCAGGATTCTTTCGCAACGTGTTTTACTGAGTGAACACACGTCGCAGGAATGTAGGCCTCGGTCACGTTATCAGGATCGGGTCAACGGAGTCTGTGAAATACCTCGGCTAAAATTAGAGGATGGAACGTAAAAACCGCAAAAATGTCGATTTTCTCTTGTGAACAGATGATACTAGAATTTTTTTCTAAATTGCGATAAATATTTGCGAGTAGTATCGCAGTTATTAAACAACGAGACTCTCGCGCATTATTTAAAGAAAACTCCTCATCTAGAAAAAAGCTTCATTTCATTTTCAACAAATTTAATCCGCAAATTAAATCCGTTGGCAAACTTTCTCTTTATATAACGGAATAAAATTCAATTGTAATTCTTCTACAGCTCTGCTCTTTGTTAGCAGTTAGTCAAAATAAACAGCTATACATAACAAAGAAAGTTCTTGAAATGTAAACGATACATAAACTATAAACAGGAGGAAAGTATCTTTATTGAGTAAGTTTTAGTGTACTGCGAAATCTCGCGTAAAGAACTTTGCAGAAAGTTTAGGGAGAGTGTGACAAGAGAAAACAGTTTTAACCGGAAACTCACACTGGAAGAATTAAAGATTACCTCCCTGGCACATTGTGGTCTTAAAACACAAGCTTGTCGCGTGAACAAGCTGCCGGTTATGCGCCGGGCACGGTGCGATTGCGACTTTGCATTATGCACTTGCCAGAACCGCGCGGCGCGCTCACACACGTGCAACCGCGTGCGCGTCACGTGCAGAAGCACGCGCGAGGCACGTCCGTAACGGACGGGGCGCGGAGGTAAGACCGTAGAAAATGAAAGTTGAGATTCCGCGCGGCGCGGCGTTTCGTAACCAGGGTCACGCTTAGAAAGGCGACGTTAGAGGTGTTTAAGTTCCTAACACTAGTAGTAGCTTCGAACTTACACACACAGGACGCGATCAATACTTCAGTAATATACATATGAAGGCAGAGGAATTCTCTCTCTCTGATGTTCCCTCCTTTTTACGCAATATATCACTAAATTAAAGATACGTTAACGATAGATGCTTGTACGTTGAAAAAAGAAGAGAAAGAACAAGTAATATCGACAGAAATTGAGATATATTGAGATAAATTGAAAACTTAACATACGCACACATAACTTCTGTGATGATATTTAATAGAACACAGTTTACGTCGACGTTAATACTCCTTCACTTTATTTACCGCATTTCGAAGAATTTGTTTGAAAGTCTGTACCATTCTCCAAGATATTGAGAATCTTTCTTTTTCTCTTTCTACGCTTATTTATAATATTTGATATTTTGTTTTGTTCAAAAATAAGAAAATTACGATATGTGAAGAAATCATCGATTTACTAAGAGAAAGGTAGTCTATAAAAAAATATAACAAACTTTCTTTTTATAAGTAAAACAAGACTAGTGCATATAAATTCGTAGATTGTTTTTAATTATGAGTCAAAATGGGACTTAAAATCAGAGATAGTAGAATTGACGATCTCGATAATCTGTCAATCTAAAATTGCACACTCACCATTCAAGGTTGACCAGACTAATCAGACAGAGCTCCGGTTACAATGAGTAGAAATTTCATTTGCATAATTTAAATCGAGAATGAAAGTCACTCGAAGGCTGAATTAATGTAAACGTGCACGTACATACGCGCTAACTACATGTAGATATAGTAATCGGAAAGAAAGAGAGAGCGAAAACATTATCTCTTGCATAGAAAATACTTGGCCATTTATCTAGTCAATTAAACTAAAGTTGTCAACAACACAATCTAATAAGCGAGTTTCCAAAATTTATTGAAAGAAGCGTGCACAAAAATTTTATTTTTATTGTTGAACAGTATGTCAATTTTTCCAATTTTGCGTCTAGATTTATCCACAATTTTTGCACTTTCACGATTAAGTTTATTTTCCCACGATTTCAATCGATATTTCTTTATTAAAAATTTGCTTATAATTAACGCGTAATAATATTCAGGGCCAATTTAAGAAGACAATAAACTGTCAGTTTACACGCCAACCTGTCATTTGCAAGCTGTCCTCTTGCATCGGCTTTCTTCAACGACCGCGCGCCGAATGATATAAAATCGAGAATCAATCCCTGTGCCGCTCCCAGCATTAAAACGCGATGATGTTCTCCGCATTATCGGCATTTTCGAGAGAGGAACCACGCTATTGGACCCGCTAATTACCTGTCGTCTATCGCGAACACCTTTGAGAGGCTCCGAACGACTTCTCCTAATTATTGAACTCAAAATTGATACGTATACGTCACTATCACTAAATTATCCGACACATGATGCAATTGTTTCTCTCAGCTGCCCATGATATTCCATGATGGCTCTCTCTTTCTTCATGTTGCATTAAATCGAAGAACATGTGCAAGGTACATTTACCTTAATAACGTAAAAATACCAAGAAAAACAAATTTTATCAATCACAAAACTGCAAATTTTTCGAATGTATGAAACTATCAAAATTAAAAATAAGTTTGGAATCGTGAATATGCATGTCTTTAAATCAATTTGCATTCGTTGACGATCTATTATTTTAATTCACGAAATTTTCCATCAGAAATCGAAAGACACGCCGATGTGAGAGAAGTTTCTCGTTTAATAACGACGGTGTTATGTGCGACTTTCTCCAGCGCGCGAACCGGCCTTGGCAAAGTAAACTGGATTCATTTTACGATACATTTCTCCCGATTTATCACGACCTATGGTCAGTCGGTAGCAGTTAAGCCTCTTTTATATAAATTGTATGTGGCTTTTGCAGAAAATTCGAAGTTAAAGTGCTCTCCAACGACGCTTGTTAAATCGATTTATCTGTTTGTAGTAACAGCGCGTTTATTTAAGCGCATAAAGATGGAAATCAAGTTTAGGATATTACTTTTGTTCGCGAATATCAAGTTTTCTATGTGCACGCATAATATTTGCATAATAAAACCTGCCGCAGTGAGCAGTCTTTAAAAGGTTTGATTTTTTTCCACTATATAAAAATCTGCACCGCGTTCCTCTTAAATACTTGCTTGTCAAAATGTTCACGTGTAAAAAGTAAATTTGCAAGTAAATTTGTGCGTGAGATATTTATTCGGCCGTTTTAAAATGAGCAGTTTATCAAAGCCAAATTAATCTGTTTGATTAACCAAATTCATTCTGCGATAAAATACATAATCAAGTTAACGGAGCCACACACGAATCAATCGCTCGAATTGCCGATGGAATTTTTTTTTCCAATTAAGTCGATTACATGGTTCACCGCATCGCGCTGCTTCGCGTCCGCAATTTAATTTTGATCCGTTGTCGCTTCGCGGATTTGTTTATTCGGTGAAAATTGCGTTACAAGTATCACGTGAAAATCAGGGCGGAAAGTACACGTCTGTGCGCGCGCGAGAGAGAAAAGAATATAAAATTTTGCAAGTTTGTACGTATCTATCTACAAATAATAATTCTGTTGTTTGTCGTGACAACTGTTGCTCGGAGAGAAAAATCTTTTCGACAACGTTACTGCTTACAACGATTAATCGCAGTGTAAACCGCTGGTTTTATTGTTTTACTGGTAATTAAATATATTCTTCCGACCTTGCGTGTGTGTTTATTACTTCGTATAATAGACCGCAAGAATAATCTAGTTAGCAAAATTTCCGGAAATAATATACTACGTTTACAATCTTGTTATAATTGCGCGAGTTCAATGAGGTATGTAATTTTACTAACATGCCGCGCGCGCACGCTCATACACACGCACGCACACAGATATGCGATCTCACGTTAATGGTAATATATATATATATAATATATACATATATATATATACACAACTGTAATCGATTCGCCATTGTTGGCAATCCGAGTTTTAATTTGCGGAGGGCGTTGGCGCGCGAAATCATTCTCGATAAATCACGTAGCCGGTTTGAAGCGGAATTTCGCGCAAATCGATGAATCGATCGAATTTCGGTGGCGGTGTACTAAATCGATTATACGCTTCGCCGCAACGCCACGTTCACGGTTCACGGGGGTTGGGTGTTGAACGAGAGCGCGAAGTATCATCTCTTCTCCCTTTCCCTCCTTTCCACGACAGGCATCTTGCTTGCACAAAGCGCGGATAATTCCGGCCTTTCCAGTGACGTGCAGCGGATGTGCTGAATGGGAAAGCGAGCCGACTGGATCTTTGGTCGGCGGGTCTGGAAGGCTTGATCGCACTTAGGCGGGCCTTCGAGTCGCGCAGCCGGAAACGATCGCGTAATAATGCCCCGTTTTGTCTCCGGGTGCTTATCAGCTCCAGCCAGATCTCCACTAACTTGGAACTCGGTTGAAAGCGCTCACGCCGCATTGCCTTGACGAGTATGTAATAACGACTCGACCGCCGTTAACTGCGACGTATGCGCGAGCGGTTTTCTCCGTCTTTTCGCTCCGCCGGGAAAACGACAAAGAAGGAAGAAGCAAACAACCACATTTATTCCGTCACAGTAAGGACAGAGACGGAAGAGAATCACGAACAACAGACAACGGAAACATGCGTGAAATATGAAAAAGTTAGTTTTCGTCGAGACGTTTTACGAACTCTAGAGATCTTGTAATGCGAAATTTCGATTGTAGCAAAATCGCAATGTCATTAATTATTTTCCTTAGCGTGCGCTTTGAGATAATTTAGAGGAAGACTATTCTTGGCAAGGACGCGGACCAGTCTGAGATCACAATGCTAATGCGAGTCTCGCGGGCCTCTACGTGTGTGTCGACATTCATGGTAGATTATCGTCCGCAGGCACTCCTCGCGACGCGAGCAAGACTCTATAACAGTCGCATTATGTTGTGTAGAGAGACGCTAGAGCGAGAGTGTGTTCGCGCCTAGATACTTGGCGTATTCGCGCAAGAAGCGTAATTAAGACCAGAGCCCGAGAGTTCTCTCGTCTCCATTTTGCGTCCTTGTCGACAGCGAAATCGGACTCGTGGCTGAAGGCGTGCTAGTTAATGCGACAACTTGTAAGTTACATCGCGTAATACGCCGTTGGATCTCCTCCCGTCTCTGTGGCCGCTTAATTAAGTCGGATGCTCCAATTATCTATTATCGACTTCTCGAAACAGACCTAACTACGAAATCTCGCTCGCGTACTTCTCTCGATCGCGCGTCCAATACTTGCGCGCGTTTTGTTTCGACGACAAACGTCTTGTGAAAGTGCTCATTCAAAAAGAAATATCTTGCGAGAGAAATGTCACGTCCAAAATTCTGTATAAATCGTCTTTTGTGTGGAAGCGAGAGAAATATAAAACGCGCTTCTCTGAGATTCGCGCGAACGAACACACACGCCGCATGCGTCGACATTTACTCGATTACGCAAATGCGTAAATGCATATTCCGTTACAAACTGAGCATCCCGCAAAACCACGTAGTCGCCTAACTTGATTAATTAGCGTTTATACGAACGAACTTCTCTATCTCAGGAAATTGTATAAACTGATTAAAAGTTCGAAATAGCTACGCTTACGAAACAAACGGGTATCTTATCGGGGAAACGACGGCCAGGAGTCGGGAAATAAATTGCTTTTCACCTAATTTCGATTCTTAACAAATGCAACACTTTGTGTTGTCGGAAATAGTATATTGCAATTTCTGTTCATATTGTGTCTGGAATTTATATCTAATAAAGAATGTATTTTGTGTACACACACACTTGAACATAAAAAAGCAATTTTTTAAAACTGTTTTCTTTACACGTGATTTTTGAAACAAGATGTGTAACCATGTCTGATTGTTTTTAATTAAATATTACATTATATTTGTGCGCGTGAAAAACTTTGCAATTCAATAATTTTAGAGTTTCATTTATTTAATACGGTTGTCGCGACACACTTTACAGAACCGTCAAGATGATTCGCAGAGAAGAGAAATAAAGTGGAAGTGAAAGTCAATTTGACTTGATACTGTGTGATTGCAGCCTCGGCTGCTCATCAAAGTGTAAACGCCATAGCAGCGAGAGATGTTTGCAGAATCGAAATTCCATTTTCAAAGTGAAATGGTCTGATTACATATATCCGTTCTACTGCGTGCGTAACGCAAGACAGCGATAAATAAACGTTTGCCGTTCTCATTGACTACTTACTTCCGGAAGAAAGTGCACAATTCTTCACCACTTAGCGTCATTCATACTTTATTTGCACAAGTTCGCAATAGGATGATAATGTATAAAGAGTACGATTTCACTCGATAGAAATTACGTGCCTGTAATTGTGTTACGTAAGTTTTTCTTTAAACTCAGTGCTGCTGACTAAACGATTTTTGTCTTAAAATTATCAGTAGCTCAGAAATTTGATTGGAAAAATTAGAATATGACAAAATAATAATTAATATCCGGAAATAAACCGCATTGGCAAAACAGTTTTGAAACTGAACGCGCAATATTTCGTTTTAAATGTTTGCCCACAAAGTTATACGAAACCCTGCGAACTTGCCGTGTCGCAAAATCGAATGCAAATTTCACTGTCGTAAAATGAAGCACAGTCATTGTACGAAGTTTCCGTCGATTTGCCCAAACTTCTCGACACGCAGTCAAGCGATTTCTAATATGCTAATAACCCTGTAAACACGTGACACTTTGCATACCGGGCGGGAAATAAACGATTATATTAGCGAACGCGTGAGTTCGAGGATCGTTCAAGTTAAACAGTAGTCTCTCTCTCGGATCAAGGAAAGTAGGCAGCCATAGTCGGGACGGAAGCACGCAACGTTTACAGAATTAAAGTTCGCTTAAACATTGGCACGAGCTGCGGATAAGCTCATGAAACTATGTCATGTCCGTGTAAACTACGTTGCGTAATTCTACGGCGAATGATGTTGAGAGCTTAATCCTTTTCGGATCTCGGCAAAACGCTTTAAGCTGTTAAAAGGCGAAACTACGAACTATAAGAGAAACGACAAATTAAAACGCACACGTGTTGTCTGACAAATATTTGTTCGTTTGATTATATATCGTCAACACGATGATGTTACGAACAAAATATTTGTTTGCGAACATCTTGCGAACGCGTGACGAAAATCAAGATTAAAGCTCGCGACCTTTGCGCGTAATGAAGTTTAATAGCACGACACACGGTGTGACAAAGTGCAGAGAAAATTGCATGCTAAATTCTGGAACATCCACTGCGAGCTCCATTTTCCTGTTACTGTATTTACGGTACCACCTTTACACTACAACGTTAACACGTGGCGCGTAATTTTTCACGCATGAAGCGACTAACGTGCTCCTTCTACGGTCAAAAGGGTTTCACAAGGAGCGACGTAAAAGATATAAAAGATTAGAGCGATGTATAATTAAACCGTGAGAACGTTACACGCTGTTGTCAAGATAAACGATCGTTAACCCCCTTTTCCGTCTTTTCTATTTGTCTTCTTGGCAAACAAGAAGAAAATAAAAGCGCGTAAAAAATGTTGAAAAAAATTGAACGTATGTGTCGCGTGTATAAAAAAAGATTTGGAAATTATATCTTCGAAATATTTGTGGAAACGTCAAATTTCGCTTTTTCTCTGTATCATGTGTGAAATAAATATTAAATCCGGACAAGCACGCAGAACATGTAGAATGAATATTTGAATCGCGTGTATTTCGCACACAAAACAGTTATTTGTGTTGCGGTTGGAAAAAATTTTACCACGATTGAATTGATTTCAGCTTTTCGCTTCGTTTTAACATGTATTCAATCTGAATTCTGTTCTGTAATTTTAATACTGCAGAGAAAAATTGTAAAAAAGTCATAATATTCATATTATGTTTTTGTTACACAATGCAAGTACAGAATTTGTAAAATGATTCGATTTTAAACACCTTCACGATTAGTTTTTATAAAATTTTTGTTTAAATAAAGTCTTGTACGTAATATTGGAAAAATAATTCTATATTTTTTTGTCTGTGCGGCTTAATTTACCGGAAAAGTTCAATATGTAAATATTGCACAGGTAGTTGGTTCACATGTGAAATATTTAAAACAAAGTGAAATCAGTAAAAAAGCGAGATTACATTCTACGTGTGAGATTAAATATCAAAAATGATATCTAGATTAAATATATAATCTTTCATATCAGGTATCAAATACGGTAACTTTTTGATACTATCCTGAATGTTATTATCACACACATTAATACAGGTAATTGAATCTTGTCGAGTATAGAATCAATTAAAATACTTCAATACTTATATCTCTTCTCATCGGTAAATGTAGAAAACATTTAAACAATTTTAATCATTGATCCGTCTCATTTTTTTATGTAATTACTTTTTTCTATTTTTGTTACGCGGTTACAAATAAAAAAAAAAAAAAGAATTAAATCTTATTTAATAGCACTGCAAAGTTAGTACACACATCTGCATCAAGTATTTTCCATAATTCCAAGGATCCGATGTAGTCTGTGCTACGATGCGTAGGTCCAATTTAACGCGCACGTGACCGCTCACGCGGGTACACAACAAAAGCGACGGCAATATCGATCACTGCACGTTACGCGAATAACTCGATAATTTCTGTCGACAGTCAGCTTTACTGGCGAACAATAAACGCAAAGGTAGACAATCGTCGGACAAATATCGGGACGCTCGCAATTTCACCGCGATTCCTCGCGATCGTCGCACTTGTTTCGCGCGGCGTAAATATAGTGCGGTACGAGCGCTTACGCGCGCTCGTTTTCACGCGGACGACGAATTGACCTGTCTGGACTTCTGAAAAAATCCTGACAAAACGCGAAACGTGCACGTTCGCGCACGCCGGCAATGAAAGCCGACGAGATTGTTCGCACGCACCCAACAATAGAATGATGAATTGCTCACCTTCTGCAGCTTGGAAGATATTTTCTGTTCAATTTAGGTGCTTCTAGGTTTATTTATTTATTTTTTTTCTTTTTTTTTAGAAGTTTCTCAGATGCACTTTCGTAATTTTTTTCCCGGTAATGCGCCACCGAACGTGTGGGATCGGTGATTAATTAAGAGTACCCCGTTCGCCTGTTCTTCTCTGTTCAATCGCAAAATGCGTCCGAACACACACACAAATCGTCAATCTTGATTATTACGGAAGACACACGCGGATGTCCGACGAACACATGCATATGTATGATATGCACATCGGTAAATCCGCGACGAAGACAAATGGCGTTCTCGAAAACGCGTCAGGTGACGTTTGCAATTGTGTGCAAGTCGCTTAAGCGGCATCGGATTAGAACGCGGCGTACTTCGCTACTTCAAGGGCAAGAGCCCTCTTAGCAGTACGATACGCCGCTCGAACTTGGCGTGTTTCATGAAAATTTCATAAAAAATTTGCATGAACGAGATGCACCTGCGAGCCGCGCATTATTTGTCTTTGTCAAGCCGCGCGCGACTTTGCGGAGTATTTGCATGGCACACGCGCGAATATACGTTCCGCTTTGAAGAGACTGCGGCGCGGTGATATCTTAAGCACCGTCAGCGATCCCTTTCATCTCCACCAGATATGTGTCGCCCGCTCCCGTTCTCGTTTCCTTTTCGAAGACATTGTCAACGGAAATAACCGCGCGAGTGTGTAAGAATGAACAAAAACTGCGCAAAACGCGTCGTCCTCGTGTTTCTGACATTCCGCATATATCGAAAAGCAAACGTGCGATATCCGCATATGCAACAGTGTCTATACTGTCGAAACAGTGTTTGGGAATATATTCGTAACATTGTCGCAAATCTGTTTGCCGCGCCAGCGTTACTACGTTTCATAAATCATCAACGTTTTCGATCTGACTTTATTATTAGAGTGATAGGAGCACAAACACGGTTAATTGTGCGGTGAAAAAAAACCTTAACTCTAATATGAAATTTTGGAATTACAACTTCTTAGATGAATTTTATTATATTTAGCTTCATATTCATTTTAGCGATAATCGAATCTGCAAATATTTGTTTAATTTCATGAAGATGTAAAAAGTTTTTAATAGTTTTTCTGCGCGTAGATGTGTGAGAGGAAACGAGGGAAGCGTGAATTGCACTTTTCCGCGATTAATCTTGAACACCAATATGGCCACTGTAAAACCAGATGATTCGTTGCGTTAATCGCGTTTTTCTTCGATGCTATTTTCATTTCCTCCTATTCGTGTTTGCACGCGAACGTTTACATTTCCTTGCGCTCTTTCCTTTTTCCCCCCTCAATTGCAAATCTGAAATCGGCAAACACGCTTCGATATTTCTTGCATCGATTGGAAGAGAAAGGGGGCGGAAAAGGCTGCAGCAACGACAAACACGGAAGCCGGAAGGTGGAATCACTAGTTTAAATTTTAAACGGGCCCGCGCTCGAGCGAGCCCAATGGCGCGTAAAGTCGATAGGTAGCGAATATTTATAATAGCCATTAGGCAAAAATTTCAGCGGAGGACGCTCGAGTCCGTTAAAATAGCTTTCATTGATATTCAAGAAAAAAAACTATATTTTTCCATGACGGATCAATTTACGCTCGCGTCGGATGTTCGTGACATGTGTGAGGACGTTAATGATGTACATTTTAGTTGAAAGTAAAATATATATCTACTTTATTTTACGCAAGGAATATCCTTTTCTCTGTTTTATACAGTACAAAATTAGATTTTCGAGTATAATACCGAAGTATAAAACTCACAAGAGGCACGACGGGATTGAATCTAAGACGAGCCGTGCGGAACAATGCAGAAGAAAATCACGACGCGTGAGTGAAGGAGCAACGAATAAAACTTATCAAGAGTCTGTCGCCGCGTCAGAGTGCAGTCGACAGCACACGAGGATTTGATTGGATAGGTCGCTCGATTGCATATTGCATTCGACGAATATCGAAACCCCTTGTGCTCAATTAAATCCACGACAGCGCGGCGGATGGAATATCAAAAAAAAAAAAAAAAAAGGGGGGGGATCGCGTTCACGAAATCACTTCGCTACAAAAAGAAGGAAGAATGGATGGGGGAAACGTACGTGGGGATACGAGAGAAAAAGAAAAATATTGACACAATGCGCAGCGCGTGTCGATAATTTTCGGTTTTGCTCCACACCGTTCCCCATTATGTCGCGCTTCGCAAATTATTCGCGAATGACAGTTCTTTGCTTATCATCGATAAAACAAATATTTGTAGATATTTTATTCCTTGTCAACGTTTTTCTGTGTGACACGATAGGAATAGTGTTTCGAGAGACGTTGATTAAAATGTGTAATATGTTATAAATTTATGCGCATCTACTTGCATTGAGATCTTATCTTTTTTAATTTCATTAAGTTTGTTTAATTATTCAACTAACATATATAGTTTTTTAAACAATGTTGGGTACATGTGCAAATGCATTTTTGAAACATATAAATACACATGGAAATTCGAAATGATTTCAAATTGAAAATTCATTTAAGATGCTTAATTTGCATCTCGAGTATATTTTAATAAAATTATCCATTTTACTTCATTGTAAAATTTAAAAAACTTATTGCCAAAAAGACATCTTTTTTAATTGTTTATTGGAGGAAAAATAAAACGGTTTATTTTTATACAATATATCCACATGTGACATACGTGTTTGAAGAATTCTTTGAAAAGTTGAGTCTCTACTGAATTGACCTTTTTGCCACTATACGTGTACATGTATTATTTGATTGAACTTTGAGGTTCTTTCCGGCTCTTTCTCTTTTCTGCAAAGTTTCTTTACCAAAACTCAATACGTATTTCTATAGAAATACCTGCAAAAAAAAATCTAGTGAAATAACAGGTTTGATGGTGAAAGAAAAATTCCATTTTTGAAGCACACATTTGGTTTGGGAGCGTCTGTGTGAGAGCGCGCGTGCTGTCAAAAATATATAAATTATCTTGTTAATATTTCTTATCAACTTTTCCGTAATATTGAAAAACTGACTGGGCGGAAATTTGGAAAGTGTCAGAATTATCTGACGCGAGACGTCAGACTTTCTCGCCGGGAACAAGAAGAAATTAAATTATCGTACCATCCCGCGCCAAACGAATTGTTAGAGCAGATATTACTCGGATCGAAAAATCCATCGCACGTCGTGGCTGCGAAAGCCGCGTCAAAGCTTTGAAACAGAAAACCGATAGAAACAACGTAAAACTATCCTATGTCGATTCCTCCCGTTCTCTCTCTCTCTCTCTCTCTCTCTCTCTCTCTCTCTCTCTCTCTTTATTGCTTATTTCTCGTCGAATCCCGGATTTTCCAATCCTTTATTCTCTATCCTAACAATTTTAGACAGATATCAGAATAAATGTTGTTTCAAGCTATCAAACATTCTATTCGTATTATTACGTTCTATAATACTATCTTCTTCTTTTATGACAGAAACGTGTTTCCGCATTGTACCAGAGATTTATATAAACAAATTAAGTTTTTTTCAATATGAATGCTATTTGACATAAATTTGTTTTTAAAATGCTGCTATATAAAAATGATGTGTTTTTTTGCAATGGAGTTTTTAAATTTTATAGGATAAAACAAGTAATTGAAAAATATATTTGCACATACATTCAGCACATTATAAATTTTTTCGTAATACTTTAATACGCATATTTGAAGGTTATTCTAATCTGTTAAAAAGATAGCAATGCTTATCGACGATGTGGGCTTGCGTTTGGTTTGATCGTAAAATCGTGTCGCGACATCACCTGCGATTTAGAGCGTGCCGTCGGTTCTATGCTCCATCCTGAACGATTCACTACGGTTCAGTACGCGACTCGAGCTCGGAACAGAAGCGGGGCATCGTGACGTCAATGCACGCTTCCCTAAACCCCCGTCGTTATAATACAGTCGATCGACGGTAATTTTGCTGTACTAGCGGAAGTAAAATCGCAGATAATTTGTGCAATCTTCAAAAACGGTTTTCCTTTTTTTTTTTGTTCTTGTCACTATCTGCGTAAATTATTGCACGATATCTTCCCTCCTTGTCCGTTTCTTGAAAAACACTTTTTTCAAATTTGGTAAAAGCATGTGCGAAAGCAATAAAATAAATTGTCAAAGAATTCAGACACAAAGCAATGTGTCAGAAATAAATTATCGAAGATAATTGGAATGCAAAAATATGTTTTTCACGATTTTGTTTCTTTGCGACAGAATTTAATGACAGCCATTAATAATCGAGTTATTATTAACGCGAAAGATTGGTGTGCAACACTATATATACAGGTATTATGCTAATTGAGTCTTTTCCGCCTGTCTATATAATGTCAAAAAAGAATTTTATCAGGGAGACAAGAGCGAAGTAAAAAGAATTGTGTGCATATTAACATAATAACTTAGCGACATAAAAACACCAATGTCGCACTAACACGACAATCGCATTCGCATAAAAAACCGTTCCACACTCTCTTTATCTGCATTTAGCTGTACGAAAGATCTCTTTTGACACTCGAAAAAAGAAAATAACGATCAACGAGCAAAAACCAGAAGAATTTCGCAATTGCCAACTAAGGAACGTCGCGATAAGCCTCTACCAGTCTCGCGGTTATTGTTCAAGGTGAGTCGCGATTTACCCGCCAGGAGGTCGAATCTGGTTCTGCTTCTCTCGCTGTCCTCGTAGCCCTCGAGGTCGTCCTCGTAATCGTCATAATCCTCAGGGACGGGGCCTCCGTTCTTGTCGCTGGCATTTCGCGAGAGGCTGTTGTTGGGAGGACCCCTCTGGGTGGCTTGTCGCACGCGGGCCCGATGATCGTTACTGAAGAGGACCGAGGGCGGTGGCGGCGTCGACAGCTGAGAGCCCTGAAGGCGACGCTGAAGGTAACGTGCCAAGAGCGCCTGTACCGCGTCTGTCTCCGCCGTGCCTGGAAGACAGAAATAGAGACTCGTTCTCGTGATCAGTCGACAACATCTTCCCGATTTTACGATATCTTTTTTTCTCTCTCTTTCTCTCTCTTATTTTGTCCTTATTACCAATCGTATATTTCGTCTTTCGCCCTCGTCTCGTCTTGTCTCTTCATTTATCTCTCGTCTCTCTGCGTTTGTTTTTTCTCATCATCGGTTTTCTTTCTCAGTTCTTTTTTTGTTTTTGTGCAACAAGACTGCTCGTGTATCCCTCTTGCGAGGGTCGGAGACGGAAGAGTTTGAGGCTCTAGATCATCGGGGAGAAGATCCTTCTTCTTGCGTCACGTGCGAGATGCGTCTCGTGTGCATCGTTGTGCAAGCGTAAAGATATGCGCGATCCACGCCTTGATGAGACGGGTTCGGTGATGGGTGTGATCCCTCGTGCTCGTGTCAGTGTGGCGGAAAGATCGATAGATGGATGTGAGTGTCGTTAATTCCGGAAAAGCGATTATATCCTGAATGATCTTGAATTCATTGGCGATCGTCAGACGATAAAGTCATTCGATTTTTCATGTCAAATCCGAAGACTATCAAACTTAAAAAAAAAAAAAAATCTAAGCTTTTCCTCGACGTTAGAGTATTTTATTAAACTATTTATTGGTAAGCATATTTATAATTTTTATATTTTTAAATTTTATGTACAATATTGTTAATGTTATAATATAAATAGTAGAGAAATATAATAAAAAAATTTTATATATGCATAAAAAGTGAGAAAAGTAGATACTATAAATAATAAAACAGCTAACGTTACAATTTGTTTTACTTTTAATTATAATTTAATAGTTAGAAGTATTCTTTTTAATAAAAGTAATTGAAAATGTATAATAGAGTAATGAATCTCTCGAGATGGTGCAAGAGGAAGAAAAGATTAAACGTTCTGAAACAATTACGCAGCAGATTTGTCTCTTCTGAACTTCGACGCATCGACTGGAACGCATAATCATAATACGGAAACAACATACGGCAGAACACTCAAGCAAGACACTTCATCCGAGTGTCCATCTGCGTTTGATGTTTGAGAGCATTTACGAATCGTCGCTCGGCGTCGATGTATAACCGCTTCTTGCGCTCGCAAACACTACTCGATGTCACCCTGCGCGAAACACGATCAACATTCAAGTGCCATTGATCGTTACGCACGAGATATAAAGAAATCGCTATATATAATGTAGCTCTTTAATTACACAAATCGCGTTACGATAAAATTGTTCACATGGCAATGTATCTTTCGGGAAATCAATAAAAAATTGCTTTAAAAAATTTATTCACGCTATTTTAAATTATCTTGTTTGAATACAATCTCCTTAAATTGAAGTGATCGTTACTTTTTAATTTAAAAACCGCATCCAATTGCTAATTGAATTTTACACGAGTTTGAAAGTAACACGGAAACAGATGATTAAAGAACCGCGATGGACTCGACGAAGCTGTTTGCTGTTCGGGAGGATTTGCGGCGGTAAGAAATCCAATTTTCGGCGAAGTCCGGCAATGAGAACGAGCGCAATTACATCGACTTCTTCCTGTAAGTCTGCCTCGCCAGCGTGGCCTGTCTCGTAATTGAATTGGATCGATTGTATCGCGCGAATCCTACCATTCCTCTTCTCGATCCTGTTTGTCTTTATTTTATTTTATTTTTTTTTATCTCGATCCTTTTTTGCCGCACGAAGACGCTCGTCAAACTGTTATTCTGCGCGGCGGCTTCGTGTAATTAAATCGCACAAGTAAAACGTTGATTCCATTACGCAAAAGCGACTGGCAAACCGGCGGAAAACGAGCGGCGCGCGTTGGAGCTCGCGCGCGCCCTCCGTTTTCTTGTTATATTTCGCGCGAGCTGGAAAATGTACGCTTGGGTTGGCCCGCAAAGGATCAACGCGGACGTGATGCCCCGAAGGATTTTCAGTCGCTGTCGCGATCTTTTTATCTCGCGAGAATCTTGTTAACCTTGCTTTTGCACATGGATTAATTCGCGCGACGATTATATATACACTAAATAAGCGATAATTTATTTTGTCTCGTACCATCCGTCACATTTGCTTTTTTTTTCTTTTTTAATTTAAAACTAGATAGTATTATATTTAAACACGGCTGATTGCAACGCGTGTTCGATTCGAAGCAATTACTGGGATATTTCAATCTGCGACCTAAATTGGCGAAATATTCAGAGGTTTATTTATTTACGAAAATTGAATATTTTTTCCTCCAAAGCGCAAATCGTGACGTTAAGTTAACTGATAAATCGTTGAGGAGGAAATCGATGAAAATATTGATCGAGCGTTTGAAGCGCGAAGCGTTTGAAAAATATTGGACGGAAGCGCGGGTGGTATAATAACGTATCGTTCGAATTTTCCCGTTGCCTGGCCTGAAGCGAGAACCAAACACGACCAAAACTAATATTTGACGCGTGTTACGGCAATTAGAACAATTCTCGCACACGCGCTTCCGCAAGACAACGCGTTACTCTCTCTCACTCTCTCAATAGGTATCGGAAAAATAATAAAACCTCGCGCTCCAAACTATTTCGCGACCATTTTCATCTACTGGCAGCGGGGAAAAAAACTCGGGAGTAATCGCGCGAAAATGGTCACGCCGTGAAAATGGCCTATTGGACAAATTGTATATTTTGATAACGAAAAACAATTTTCCGACGTCCTGGAAAACCACAGATTTTATTGAACGATTGATCGAAGAAGCAATCTTGGAAATTATCGTTGCAAACATTATCGCATTTCTCAGCAATTGAGAGCTTGAAACAAGCGATTCGTGAAATAGAGTTTGCGTTAAAGACGCAAGGAGTGTCGTCGGACGATCGACGTGAAACAAGCTCTTTTGAAGGAGAGAAAATTTCCGATTTGCTCGCAAGAAAAAGTGCGAAAGAAATCGCGGACGGGTCACGACATGCAACAGATTGGACGGATTTCTTTGCGGATGCCGCGCGAGATTCGCTCTAAGTGGAATTTAGCGGCGTTCTCGGCTGAAAGATGCAAATCCGCGGAAAACCGTCGTGCGGATTTCCCTAAACCGAAGAATCCGGGATATCTGTCTGGACGAGGTGAATCTAAGCAAAAGAGTCACCCGTGCGTCGGCACACAACAAAGAATTTGCGTAGAAGCTGTCGACTATTGGCTTTCTCTCTTTCACCTTTTCGATACAGAATTTCGATCGTAGAAAACAAAGCATAGTCACAAGAGAAAAGACGAAGGTATCTTCGACGAGATGGAATTTATCCCCGAGAGAAATAAAGCAACATGAAACGCACGTCGAGAGAAATCCGAAATATTTTCTTCGGAAGCAGAAAATTATCTCGGCTGAGTGCCCGCAGCGTAGCCACGAGCGAGACCTTTGGAAAGAAAATTTCGCGATATCTTCGTGCACGAACGGAAGCGCAAAAGGAAACAATTTGGAAATCCTCCAGGGCTCAAATTTCGCGAATGCGATTACTGTTTGATTTCTTTCTTTAGCGTTCAATTTGATGATTATTCTCTAACAAGCCGTTACAAAAATTGCTGCAAAAGATATTTAAAAAAAGAAAAAACATACTCTTACTGTGAAAAATATCTGTCTCTATGTAACATCGTATTTCTATATTTTTCTGTGATTTTCAACGTTTTTATATTATTTTGAAGGAGAGATATAGAAAAAAACTCAGCGCAACAAGATGTTTCGATATTTCAATGCATTCAACTCGAGCTTATTGCATTTCTTTCCACTACAAAGAATATGAAAAGAGGTGGCGAACAGAAATAGATCTTTTATTGAAAACGAAACAAGCTCGATATTTTTGCCATATCATATATTGATGAAAAGTGCTGAAATACCTTGCTACGCAGATGAACCAGAAAACAAAAAGTAACTGAATCGATAACTGCGACATCAATCTTGCATTTTACATCATTCGCGCGCGTGCCGAATTTATATTCTTGACATTTCTCCACATCTCTCCAGAGTAGACATCTACAATTTCTCAAACAAGCCATTTTCGTTCCAACTGCCGAGATCTTGGGAAACTCCGGAAATCGCGTGTCCCAGAATGGTCGACGTGCTGAAATTCAAGATCGACCGCTGCGACGGCGCAACTGGGAAAAGATCAAATCACAAAGTCGAAGTGGAACTTTTCCAAAATTGCTGTGGACGGGAAAACCCGACGAGAAGGGACTCGCTCGGGGACCACTCAGTTCGGAATCCCAATTCGGACGGAAAATTCGACGAAAAACGCTCCGCTTTCTGGACTAAGCAACCCGCTCGTGCACAGAATCGGTTCGTCGTAACCGAAGAAATCGTGAATGTCTCCGAGAGTGATTTAAGCTTTGCTCTCAAGAGCCCGAGAGAAAGACAGACAGAACTCGTGAGACAGAAACAGAGAAAGAGAGGTACACGCATTAAAACGGAACGCGGAGTCTGAACTGATTTGCAAGTTTCGCGTCTCCTTATCCGGGCCGACATCGCGCGCGGAAACTAACCACCTCCCCGTAAAGCCATTGTCCCCACTTCATAATTCAATGACTTTCGGAACTGTGTTTCCCGGACTATTTCCTGAATGGGTCTTCTGAATGTTTTATGCGATTTTAAGATTACGAGAGAGAAGATAAAGAGAGAGAGAAAGAGAGCAGCGACAGCGGCATGAACCGCGATAGCACGCGTTACGCTTTTACCGTAATTGGATCTAAATTCTGGAACGGACGAACGGAGGTCTAATAAAAGCTCTCCGCCGCGCTCGAACGCGGGCTATTATTGTATTGGAGCCAATGTTATCCTATTAGCGAATTATATATAGATAGAATTGAGAAATGCCGGCTGGTGGAAAATAATTTATGATGACTTTATGCACTTTCCTCTTTCCCTTCTCCTCTCCGAGACGGGATTGTAGCAATATAAAATAGTATCGCTTGTGGATAAAACTCGTAAGTGGAAATATCGAATACTTTAGCTCATGTTTATTTCGAAAAAATTGCAACTATTAAATATTGCACGTTGTTCACGCAGAAAAGATTAACTATTAACAAATTTTGTTCATCAGACACATATCGTTTGTTGTTATTGATTTCTTTTCAATTCTGATGTAACGCAGTTTGTTGAAGAAAGAGCACTCAATTGGATCACGGCGGGAAAAAACGGTATGAGCGGTCCGTGTGAAACGGACGTGACTGCTTGACTTGCAAAGAGGGAAATCAAGCCGTTCGATTACCTATTCCAACGAGGCGCGTTCGTATGAATTTCGTTTCGTTCGCGTCAACGCGAACTCCAAATCGATCGACCGCAAAATTTTTCCGTTAAAATGGCGCAAAATTTCACACAGATACGAATCAAAGTCAAACCAGACGTTTTTATAGAAATTAATTTAATATTTCTTAATATTTCACAATGTTTTTCCACGTGTATGTTAATTAACGGAATCTCAGTCATTTTTTTTACGTGATTTATCAACATTGCGAGAATTTATAACTAATAAAAGAATTAAAAGAATTTACTAAAAAGTAAAAGAATTCATTAATTAAAAAATGATAAAAGTGTAAAACTAGATTCTAAAATTAATTTGAGAAATTAATAACCAATGTTGCGTCTGTGCCTTAATTAATTTAGAGAATTGCTGCGAAATAAAAAAACACGGATTTTCTCTTCGCAAATCTTTTCGCATCGATACGAGTGCGAAACTCGTATTGAGTTTGGTTACAGTTTGAATACAGTCACTGAGATCGGACTGAAACGAGCGATTTGCTTTCGGAACGAGCGAAGGAACCGACAAACGCGCTGATGGCGTGTTTGGATACGTACTTTCGAGACGTTTTTCTCCTTAAGAAAAGCACAGTGTTTCGAGATTTATACGGCGTAAATAGCGAAAGATCCTGTGTAAACGGCGGTGTTTCGTATATACGCGAGTTCCCGTATGTATGTACGTGACGAGTGCCTTAAGTAATGGTAAACACAGGCGGACGTATTGTACATAGGATACAGCTTCGGGGCACGTTTTCGTCGTCAATAGCGACGACGCTCATAAATGTCTTTTTGAATCCTTTCGCGCGGCAGGAACGGGAAGCTAATCCTTTCGTGCTAACCGGTGTGTCTGAGGCGGTTTATACAATTGCGCACACTTCGCGTGTCATTGATCGATTGCGAAGTTTAACGAGAATACGATGTGTCAATTGCCGTTGAAAAATGTCGAAGTTTGCGATAATCCTCTCCCGTGTCCAATAATTTATTATAACAACAAGTAATAAGTTATGCAAACTATTGCATAAATTTACACATGGAGAAGTCTGATGTGTGAAATATGAAGAAGAGTTCGTGCGATTATATCGCGTTGAGACGTCAATAATTTATGTAATTTCCTTGATCCTCATCATTTGCAAAATTTAAAAATACAGTAATACTTACATAACGCAAGAAAGCATAGATATGTGCGCGAATAAAAGGTTTGCTAGGATAGCAAGAACATATCACCAGAATGGAGCAGAATGGATTTGCTATCGAATGTTTTTTTGCTAACAAAATATTTTGTTGAAACAAAAACTTCAGACTCGAGCAAAGTTTTCTTGCTGGTCATATTATAGCAAAACTTCTTTTTCTGTGTATCTATCTAGACTTAACAATAATTTCTCTTACAGAAAAATTAAATTGCTTAACTAATTTTCCTCACACCAAGCACTACAATCGTATACATCAGTACACGGACAGCGTATAAAGAAAATTAGAGAAAAATGATTCACCCAGTTCATGAAGATCACGCGCCGCACCACGTGTCAAAGAGAACCACGTACCTATCTTCCCATCGTCAAGACCGATGCAAGCATAACTGCTGAAATGGGCGAGTTCGCCGATATATTTCAACGCGATGGCGCTTCCGAAGGGAAGTGTCTGTCCGCCAGTGTGCCCGTTCTTCTGATATACGCCTCCATTTTGCAGTTTGACGGGAAAGAAGCAGCGGAGTGGCTCGAATGCGACTGACAATAATTTGTCAAGTCGGCCACTCACGACTTCTTACGTCGTTTCCCCTCGGACAAAGAGAATTCCGCTGGAAGAGCAGAGATTTCCCGTTTCTGAGTTTCTTGCTCGTCGCGTTTCCGCGCGTCACGCGACACTCGAGATCTCATAATTGCGCAAGTGCATTAGAGGAGCGTTTCGGTCTTCGTGAAAATTGCATGCCACTTTGGTGAAACGTCGGCAAGAATTCGCATAAAATATATCGAGAGGTGTTCGTGAGCTTTCTTAGCGCACATTTGGCAAAGAGCAACGATGAAGTAGGAAAAGAGAAAAAAACGGCTCACTTGTAAATTCATATATCACATAACTGTTGCTATTATTGAACATAAATGAGACAGGTCAGCAGACGGTTACGTTAATTTAAATATAAATAATATTTACAACCGTTTGTACAATGTCGCTAGAACCGCATGAATTGTCGAATTCTTCTTTTCGACAAATAAATGTTTTTACAAATCTATTATATCACAAACTCTACGATTTTTGATAACCATCTTTTATTAAATGAAACATTGACATGACGTAATAATGAGAAACAATTAAACAAATAATTACAATTGATATTTGGAATTAAAAAATTACATTCTGTCAAGTGCGCGAAGCTTAAAATAGATTTTACAAATAATAGACGTTAGTTTTTGCTGTAGATTTATGTATTTAAACAAAGTGTTGCCGCACCTGTGTTACTTGTGTGCACTTCAACCATAAATATGGAACAATAGTTTATCTACAGTGTGTTTTCATCGCCGCGTTTTACATCGCGCGATGTTTTATTTCAACCACGTCGACAGTCATTTTATTTCTGCGCGTATGGAACCGATTTCCCAGCGTAAAAGCGAAGCGGATGTAACGGATGTAGTAAAACGCGCCGTTGAGATCCAGAGATAACGCACTGCGCGATGAATAATTTTTCGATAATTGATACCGTGAATGTCACGCTTATGACGCATCAATATTCATTATCGTCAATTGTCAAGCAATATTACGTTGCCTGCACAAATGAATTCACCGGTAAAGTCGGAAAAATTTGCACCTATGTCTATTAATGATTTAATTTTCTCGACATTGACAAGTTCTGTAAACTGCCGATTTTTTATTCAAAATTATATTCATCAATAATTTTTATATGCGAAAAGCGGTAAAGTGCGCCACAATTATAAAGAGCAGAAAAATCGACGAGAAGACACTGTAAAGAAAAAACTTATACGGTCCCGGATTACGCTGTCAACCGATCGGCTTTGCGGAAAAAAGGTGCGCGCGGTAAAAAGGTCGAGCAAAATGTCAGAAATGAATAGAGAAAATGAGTAAGGCGCAGTAAGAACGGTCATTGAAACGCAAATTACTCCTGGCTCCATTTCCATTTTGCGAACAATGCCCTTGCGAACCTTACCGGAAATAAGAATGAGCTTTCGCGCTATTCTTGCGCGTGTGCGCATGTGTTCCCGCCTCTCCGCTTTATCCAAACCGTACTTATTTTACCGTCGTAAAACCGATTCCTCGCTTATGAACTACAATTCTACGCCTTTTTAATCAGCGAAGAAAGAGTTGGGATTCGCGAAATACAATGGACGTAAATTGCGCCAACGAATGTAACTGTGCGTGACGGGCAACAAAAGTTTCTGAGTTATATCTTGTATTGAGAAGAATAAACACAGCGGAAGAAAAATAAAGAAATGAAGTTAACACATTTTTTTTAAAGAGTTTTATTTTGAAATAGAGAGTGAATTAAAAAGAACGGGGAGATAGTTACGGTTTTTTACTTCAATTGTTTTTCTAGATAAGAAGATTAAAAAAAGGATTTCTCGAAAAATGTTTATTTTATTCTTATTTTTGTTAATTTTTATTTTATGCAAACTTTATTTCTTAGTTAAAAAATTCTTAGTTAAATAAATTAAATACAAATATTTTTTGTAAAAAAGTGTTGGTGATATTTATATTAGCTGATCAAGAATAAATCAAAAGTATCGACATTATTAGAATTATTTTTATTTATTATTACTTATTATACCGGTGAATCGTAGCTTATAAAGTTTATTTCAATTTGGAAATGTAAATTTATCTTTATTTTATCATAAATTTATTTTTTTAGATACTCTTAACTTAAAGTTCTGTCAAAGATACGATAAAACTGTTTAGAGAAAGAGAAAAAATAAAACGCGCAAATTATTTGAGTTTTATCTGTATTACATTGCGATTGATTCCTTTACTGGATATTTATCGAACATCCGATTCTGTTACGTAATGTGGCTCTCGATAAATGCATTCATTCGAACACGTTTCCTAATTGGCAGCTTTTCCCTCTCGGTAATTGGAAACGATCTTCAGAAGCTTTCCCTGCGAGGAGAGATCTCAAATTGGAAAGACGCGTATCGGAAAAATAGAGAGAAAACTCCACGTCGTCGACGAGGGATGAAAAGCATTTTCATGGGTAACATCGCGGCATCAGAAACATACGCGCGTCATGAATTATTATTGTTCGACTATGCAGTTTATCACTTCTGACGGATAATATTGTGTATGTGTACGCGCGCAATATCGTTCGTTGTGAAAACGAATACGAGATACCGATCAAACGCCATTTTATTTTTAACAGAATTATAACGTATAGGATTTACTGCAGTTTATTATATTAGTTTGTTTAGCTTAAATTATGTTGCAATAACGACATAAACAAATATTCAAAATGGCATATATTACTATAAACAGGTATATTTGCTTATACTTAAATAAATAAATAAATCAAGTGATTTCCGTATAAATAAAAATTTTTACCGTTTATGACGTGATACGATGTACTGTGCGTGACTTTTTCACACACGAAATTCAATTTCTATTTAATTACTTTATTGATACATGTATGTATGTAATATGACGCGAAGCGTACATAAAGACTCGAAAACGAGAAAAAGATTTCTGTGAAGTAATATTGTTTTTGACTGGTTTTGTAAAACTGTCATATCAACACACAGTTCTAGTTTTCGAAAATTGGCTGATTTTATTTATCAAAACAAGCAATCGATACTTTTTCATATTTGTTCCCTTTATCTTAAACAATTCGCTTTTTCATTACAATGAAATACTATCAATGTCATAGGCGATAGTTTTTCATTCACACAAAAGAGCGTTTTGGTTAGTCAACGAAATTTAAAGTGCCGTGTAAATGATATAAAATAACACACGTATATAAAACCCGAAAAAAAAACTAAAAGAAATGTAATATTTCAAACTTTTTTCTAGATTTTAATTTATGGTTTTAATTAATTGCGACATACATTAGATAAAATGTCGTGCAAACCTCATCAACGATTCAATTAAAATTTCTTTGCAAGAAAGCGGTAAAACGAAGCACAAAAGGAATACGTGCAAAACGAAATAGAGAAAAACCCTGACGGTGTTTCTCCGACGAATAAAAATTCACGGGGTTAACTGACCGTGTACCGCCGTTACATCCGCCGAACGATTACGAATGCGAAAGCATCAAACGACACGCCGGCAATACTTTTACGTGGGGTGTTATCTTCTCCCGTAAAACGAGCGGCGCGAGAAAAAAAAGTTTTTTGTCCGGGTCACGTCAGCATTGGCACGGAGTACTTTCTATCTCCGAATTTCTATGTGAATGTTCGGCTCTGTGTGTGCACAACTGGTGTGCAGCATTTCTGTTTAACGACCGACCTTCGTTTCGAGATTTCCAAATGTCGTGAAATGCCGTAGCCTTGCGTCTATATTTATGTCGGATTTTGCTTCATTTTAATCAGCACGGGCCGTGAAAAGTTTGTTCGAATATTATTCTCACTTTTAAAAGTGAGTAGTGATTTACTGACTTCCGCACGAATTTTATTTTCATACTTTGATTATTAACAGTAATATTCATTTTTCTCTAAAAAAAAAACAAAAAACGGTGTTACATTTATAAGTGATCCAAGTCAATAACTTATCTATCTATACGAGGAAAAGAGAAGAAGAAAAAAAGAATGACAGAAAAAATGAGAGAGAGAAAATACTATTACAAATATCACAAAAATCTTTCGAAATGTTAAAAGCCAATATTTATAACTGCAATTTATATAATTGTATTAAAACAAAAATATTTTACCGATCGATATCGTGTTTGAACTCACGCTTGTGTAACTCGAGAGACTTTTACGTGATATTAAATGAATCCGTTTGTTAATGTAATGTACAAGATGCAAATGTATGTGTTTACATAAACCATGCGTCATTCGACGCATGTGTTTCAGAAATTATTCGCGTTTATAAAACTTCCATGAAACATTAATGGCAATCGCAGGTCCCGGCGAGCGATTTATTCATACGAAACGTCGATGTGCTTCGGGCGCATCAAATGTTTAGTCTTCAATAAAATTTCAATTTCCAATCTTCCGCGTAGAGGAAGGTACCGCGGAAGAGAAGCGATCGGTCGCGATTCTTAAAGTTTGCAGCCTCCCGACGAATTACGACGGTGTTCGCAGCGTAAATGTTTGAACGGCTGCGGCTGTCGAAGTGTACGCTAGTGCGTGTGCGCTTGCGAGATGTGAAACGTCGGTCTAATGGCTCCGAAATTGTATAGAAAGTTACGAGCGTCTCGCTGAGATCCCTTGAAAGCTTTGCGAGATAAAGCTCACGTCGCTGGAAGCTCCGCGCGATCATCGGCAACTCCTACAAATGGTTATATTATTAATTAATTCAAAGTTTGTAACGTCGAAATGAAATACATTAGTATAATAATAATTATCGTTATTATAAGAGTAACATTCGTATATATAATCACGAGACTCTTAATTAACGGTTTGAATTATAATACAAACTTTTTGCAAAACAAATTAACGATAAAATATACACACGTAATCGTCAGCAAATGCTTACTGCGTAAGCATTTTCTTTTGAGTTGTAGACTAATTAATTAATATAATGTGATGTCATGTCTCATCAAAACGCGGCAATAGAGAGAAAGTACGAATATTTAGCAAAAGTTGCACAATGTTGCTTGAAAGCTTCGTGAGATGAGCCTTCGTGGTTGCAAACTACCGAAAATACGAGAAGCGTTTCTCGAGGCAATGTAAGTTCCAGGAATCTACGTCACTTATGTAATGTAACATTACATTGCATGCGCGAAATACATTACCAGACAGGATGGGACTGCTATCGTTCGCAGAATATTTCATAAAACTGCTTGTCGATACCGTATGAATAAAATTTAAACGTTATCATATACGACCACTTTTCTTGTTTTCTTTTTATAAAATTGGATTTTATATTAATTGATTCATTTAATAAATTTATTTAAGTTTTGTTCAATAATTTTTATATAGTTTTGTTTAATAATTTCCACATGTGGTTTCCAAACATATTTTTATGCACAACTTTTCGAAACGTTACAAACACCATGGCCGATGTTAAAAGAAAATAAATAGACTTTATATTTCGATTTAATTATAATAACGTGTACTTCTGTTTGCAATTATTCATCTACACAAAAATATAAAAGATAATTGTAAAATTCAATTCAAAATTCTATCGTAAGTATTTTAAAGTGTACTTCTATAAAATACAATATTTCGTACATACACGTTAGATTTAATAAAAATCGCTAAATGATAATAAAAAAATAGATTTGAATATCGACTGCGCTGGTGTAATTGAACAAAACTGTGTACTGTATCTCAATTTTACTTCTATATAGATCAAACTATTCAAATAATAAAATATTGTGATATAAAATTGCAAACCAACAAACTCTAACGAGAAAACACCTCGAACAAGCAACCAAACTGAGAATTTATCGATGTTTTATATGTAACAGACAACATGCAAATATTAGAAAAATAATATTAGAGAAAGTGAAAAAACAAAGAGAATACAAAATATTCGTTCAATTGAGGAAAAAAAGCATTCGTTGGGAAAGTCATGTCTACGCTATACATCCGGTTTAATGCAAATATAAATCAGCACGTCACTCGTAAATTCCGCTCTCGTTTTTATTTGTTTTTATTTTTCCTTTTATGTATTGTTGCGAAAATAAGAGCCACGGTCTATTATAGCGGATGTAACCTGTGCGTGCAATAATTTTTAGTTAATGCGCCGATGTGCCGGCGTGGATATTATACCTATTATAAAAAATACAAGCTATTTTTTAACGCGCGTCAACATCGCTGTGCGTGGTACTTCTTCCGTACTTTTCCTGTTTCAATTGAATACTGCAACTGAGTATACGCAAAAAAAGAATAAAATTTTATGGCTATGTGAATATTATTTAAAATGACTCAATAAGCAGTATATTTTGGAGAATAGCCATCAATAAAATACATGTATATACAGAAATGATTTTTACGTTAAAATACATTTTGATTTGTAATAATGGAAATTTGACAAAAGTTGTGAAATCGAAATTGAGTCAATGCTGTGTGCTATATATTCATCACACTCAGCACGAACTATTGCAACATTTGCGTTCCAAACAAAAGCACAAGCGTAGCACAAACCACAGGGCATCGGAGATCATGAAGAGAGAGGAGAGTGAGGCACTTTCGTCCAATCGTTTCGGGAAAATCAGTGAACTTTCCCTCAATACTCCGCCGATGCAATTATCCAAAGTTCCGGTTTCCGATCGGTCTGTTCTCCTCCCGGATATTTCCGTAGGTTGAACTTCCCCACGTAGAGAACGAATCCCGGTGACCTCCTTCCGCCTTTATTGCCCGCATCGCGAATCGGCGGCGTACGGTTTGCAAAAGTTTGTAAAAGTTTCAAAAAAAAAAAAAAAAAAAAAAAAAAAAGAAAAAACCCCATTGCGGCCGCCGCCGTTGCGTCGCCCGACTTTCTATTTTCAATTTGCCACTGAAAATTATTTATTCGTTGTTCGCACGCGGCAATGTTATTTCAATATTAGGTATATATGTATAAATAACGATTGTTCGGCTGCACATGGTTCTTTTACTCGTTTGCTTGCACACATATACGCATATTAATTTATAAGAGAAATAGAAAACACAGAGAACTTTATTAATTTTATTTTTTATGTACAAGGTATATTATTAAGCGGTTTAATAGGTAGAATTTCATTTTAATATCATAACTTTGATCTCAAAACAAAGACACAAAATGCCATTGATGACTTTTCCGCGGGGAATTTGTTAAATATAAAATATTTACAAATACTTTTCTACAAAGCGATTTTTGAGATAAAAACGACAGTTGCTTTGATGCTTAATGAAAATTTCCGAATTCTTTTTGCCGGCGAAATAGATTTCTTGGAAAATGCGCGGTATAACCGGCCAACCAGCCGGTAGACAACGCGGGACGAATATAGCAGGATTCAGCGGCGAAACCATGGAGCTCATAGGAGTGCAAAATCATCGAGGTATCGTGGCTAGCGCGATATTCGCGTACAATACAGCGCGCCCGGGAGCTGCACCGGGCGGACAATGGCTCTTTTTTCGTCGGAATGGGGAACAAGAGCGAAGGGGATGCGCGGCACAGACGCGCTCAGACACTAAAGGGAGAACGAGCGCGCGTGTACGCGCGGTAACGTAAATCATATACCTCCGAAATAGATTTCGAACGCTCGCTCGTCATGGATTGCGATACGCCATAAACGACCGCGCGCGCGCGCGCGCAAATCCGATTTGAAATCTTATCTAAACCGCGCTGCGCTAAGCCTGTCGTTCGTTCTGCATCGCAATCACGCGCGAATTAACGCGAAGCAACAATAGCAATTTCTATCTCCTCTCACCGAAATTCCGCAACAACGTAATTTAATTTCGAACAAGTGACAAGTATTAATTTAACATAATTGTCAATGCAAAAGAAAATTACATGTGATAAAAGTGCTAAAACATATATACGCGTATGCAATTAAACATCTACTATTATTCGCATTTATTATATGCGCCGTGTGTTGTGCACAGCTCAATCAATTTAATTAATTTCAACCTATCGTGTGTCACGCGCAAAATTTTTTATCGTCGTCTTTTTCGCGAACGCAACGAAAACAAAAATCGATAGCAGTGATTTTATTTTACGAGCGTCACGCGCGTGCGAGTAAAACGGGTAAACTGGTAAACGATTTTCCGACTGCCTCGATCTTGATTTAAACAAAACGTTTAATCGATTGGGACGATCCAATGAAATCGTGATCGGTGCGCAAAATGCGCCAATAATCGTTACTGGCTCGCGATTCGTTTGCTGAACGAATTTGGGAAGAGAACGAACGCGAGTATTGTCCGACGTTGCTCATGTTAAATACGTCGGTTTAATTACCAGTTAAACGCTGTAAACGAAGTTTGTGTGTATTGGTGCAGCCAATACGCGATTGATGTGTTTACTCGGATGCGCACATAAATTACAGGGATACCGCGAATTATTGTTCCGCGTCTGTGAAATTTTATCACTTTTACATCGCGTATGAAAATATCTATTGATAGTCCCGGATGTTGCACCCCAACGATATATCATCAGTCGCACGTTGGCAAAATGAAAATTCCGGTTCTCATTAAGTGTCGCCAGTTCCAATTAAAATAGGATTTTCAATTTCCGACGGAATATCAATTAGATACCAATTTTCAAGCGGCTCCGCCGCTTCGCTATAAGAGAAAATTCTGATTTCGATTCTGCTTTAATTACATTTGTCCAACGCTGATTGCCTATTATATGCTTCTAGAAGAGTTCTGACAAACTTCGAAGCTTTCTTCGCAAAGAAAGCTCTTCAGCAACGTCTTTCATCTTCAATCGTTGCATCATATTGAAAATCAGTTTTCTTTTTCTATTATTTTTGCAATGTCTTTTGTAGATTACAATGCAACGAATCGCACAAGCGGAGAAATATTCTGATATGAACACTCATTGCAATTAAAACTTGTGATCGCAATATAGTTAATAAAATAGATGAGAGTTTCTAAACTCCACAGTTTTAGTAAAAATCTGAAACTATGAAATAAATTGAAAATTTCCAAAGTAATAAAAATATGTTGTGCTTTCTCAATCTCTAATATAAAATCAAATAGAGTACATTCTAAGATTTCCAGAATCCGATGGGTGAATAAAATAGCGCCCGCGAGCGATTTTCTCGAACGTAACAGGTACGTGAAGAAGACGAGGGATTTCCCGGGGATTTTTCACGACGGGGATATTCATTTTGAAGTCTTTTATACGCAATATTCTTATTTAATTCAATCTTTTAACCATCTTCTCCTTCTCTCTTCATCTTATTCGGTCGGATCAGTGTCACGCCGAACTTCCTTTATATATGTATCGCAGTTGAGTTTCTCTCAGCTTCCAATCTGCTCGCAATCTCGCGGGACATCATTCGTCGGTCGGGACTCACTCGAATTCCAAAACCATCTCACCTCGCGTCGTTGCGTTCGGGTTTATCGAGCGGATAGAGTATCCGTGTACGCGCCTCGCCGTATACGTTACGTGGCCGCTCGAGCTGCAAAAATTTTATGTGGAAACTACAGAAACTATCCGCGAGACACGATATTCCGGTCCACGTAATAGCTTGTTTCGCGGACCATCCCTCCCGTTACTCGTGAGCGGAAAACGAACATATAGGATGAATCGAGCGGGCTGTATTTCGAACGCGAGCAATTTCTTGCGCTGTACGTCTCTTGACGATCAAATTTAGCAAGTGTGTGTGTGTACTTTTGTTTTTTTTTTTTTTTTACATTCGACGTGCGCGACGAAAGAATTAAAATTGACAGTGGCGAGGGAGAAAATTGAGATGGATCTAATAATTGAGCAATGTGTACAATAAATTTACAACGCAAATACAGGAAAATAAAAAATTTGATTAAAGTTTCTAAAAGCGACTTTTACTTATAGATTTTTCCGCGAAATTGAAAAATAAATGTTATACAAATATGTCGTATGTGTGTGTGTGTGTGTGTGTGTGTACACTTCATTATATTTGATACGAAAAGTGAGAAAAAACTTGTAAAAAAAACCTACACCGCAGTATTGGAGACTTACCTTTCGCTGCGCCTCGTTTGCGGATATAAACCGCAAAAGGGGCGTAGGGGAAAAGCGACTGTTGTAATCCTTATCGGTGAGGGGCGACACGTGGGTCTAATTAAGTTCGTGTCGGTTCTAAGGATTTAATCCCGTGGAAAACCGTTTTCGTGTTCACCGGAAGGTGAAAACGTTAAGACTCTGCATCTTTCGCAATTCCGTGAAACTGTTCCCGGATAAATTAAAGATTGTCGAAGAAAAGACGAAGTGAACGCATAGATTTAATTTTCTGCTGTTGCTACCACGACGAAACGGTGAATTTTTCTCGTCGTAACGTACACGGAAATGCGATTAGAGATCGTGAGATACGGTTGAGATGCTCAGCAGAGAAACACTCGTGTTAATTTTGACTTGTCTTTTACTGAGTGTAAAACGAAAAGCGAATTAATAATAGGAATAAAGATAATTAGATAAATGACTATGCAGCACGATAATTTTTTATTAAAAAAATTAAAAAAGAGGAGATTAATTAATTATAAAGAAATGAATTCTTATAGGAGATGAACGACGACTAATTACGCAGCTTATTTCACTTAATTATCGCAGAAAGAGTTGATTTTACGTCATATAAGCTTGCACATTGATGGCTGGCACACGTTCACTTTGTAAAATTGCAATGTCCGTAAAAAATGAGGAAAGAAGGGAGAAATATACCAGAAAAATGTACATGAATAGTCGTATTTTATGCGCCACAATTGTAGATATATAAAAATTTTGCATAATTTATTTTTGTGACAATAAAAAAAGACAGTTTCTTTTTTTATAAAAAAAAAAAAACATTTTTCCCGTTGCGAGTAAATAGTCTTTCATGTGTCACTTCGACTTTAACATTTGTGGACTGCGCGATTAAATTACGAAACAATACTTATTAGATAACGAATCGCTGAGTCGGAGTTAAAAAAAAAGTAACTTTACTTGATGCGCGCACACGAATTACATAAATATCTGCCAATTGTAGTAACGTCCCTTGAAACGCGACATGTTATTCTCGTCGGACGATGTGCGTTCACCGGGTCGCAATAATTGCTCGTCGCTTCTCCCGCGATTAACCGCCTAATTTATCGCGACGACGAATGAAACGTTTGAGCACACAGCCGTCCCGATGATAGTTACGTAAAACGGATGGACACGTTAGAGCCCAAAGGTAATTTATCGGGCACTTAGCCTCTATGGTGATGTCATTTCTCGGAACGCGAGAGATCATCTATCATTGTGCGGCCAGACAATCGTGGATTAGGATTTGCTTTCACGATTAAAACGGTTCGTTAAGGGTGAAGTAAGACGAATTGCCAGTCTATAACACGTGATCAATATATTCCTCTAAAGAGCTATCATTTAACTATTAGACGAAATATCGTTCGATACCACCATTTTCCTTTATCAGACGTTATTAAAAACTAATTTCATTAACGAATATTTATAAAAAATTCTCTCTAGTATCAAACTAATCAAGAAATAAGGATCTTTTTTTACTATACATGTCTTTACAACTGTTAGCTAAAAGCTGCCATCGAAATTCTATAACTACTAATATTGCAACATATTAAAATCTTAAAATGTACATAAGAGAGATTTTGTAATATTAAAAATAATAAGAATTTTTAAGAAATTTTACGAACTTGCGATCTCGTAACATTTCAATTTTCTAAAAACGGCAGATATTTCCGATGTGGTACTCACTGATATTTTTCTCTCTGTATTGCGGCCGAGCATCACCGATGAAACAAACGAGAAGCACCCAGACTGCAAACCAACACGTTCCCATCTTGACCTGAAATAAGGAAGCAACATACTGAATGGATTTAATTAAGAATTCGGTGGCGTAGCGCACTTTGCAGTTTCTCTGCGACTGCAACGTTATCGCAGCATCGTGTATTGCTCTTAGGCGAGGCCATTACGACGACGTGCAGCAATAATGTAGCGTAACTTTGTTTAAATATTTTAACGGAACGGACTCAATTATGCGTGAAATCAACGATCGATCAATTTAACGGCGCACGTATTTAAATTTCCGAAAGTTGAAGAGAAACCCGTTTTTTTCACCAGGTTCCTTGAAAAAAAAAAGAACGCTTACTTTAACTTTTAGTTAAAGTAGAATACACACATTTGCAACAGAATCGATGCAACCAACGTGGTTGTATTCACAATAAATTCTGGCTGCTTTTGCCCGCTCGGAAGAAGCGCGTCGTCGTTTCCTTACGAAAACTTATCGTTTTTCCCGCGTTGCATCTCTTCCGATCCATTATTGTGCTTGTCGGAGCAAAGTTGCCGCCCGCAAAAGGACAAGCGTTTTAATTTACAAAAGTTCTGGATTTATGTCCTCGTCTGCGAGTGTTTTGCGACATCGAGTCTGTGAAAAACACGGAACCTTTCTGACATTGCAATATCCTTCGTTTGTGCTCCGCGCGCAAGTTTTGATTCAATAAAATTCTATGATAATCATATGCGCACACACACACGTTTCGCTTTATACCGAGGAAGCCAACTTCCTACATAATGGTAATCCTAAATGTACATATATGTATATGAGCAAATGTATTATTCGTTCTCGCTGCGTAGTTCGAGAAGGTCGATAGCTGCGTTCGCACATTTCTATGACTATGCCGGATCATCGACCCATCTCGCTGAAGGGATAATGTTCCTTAGCCGTCTACTGGGCCGGAGAGACGATCCTTTGTGGCAATCGTGTGGATAATCGAAAACCGGGAGAGAAACGGAGTACGGGAACATTCGCGGCGGTGAAGCCTGGCTGAATATTTCCGGATTTTCAACGCGCGCGCGGAAATGTTATAAAATATTTCTTTGAGGATTTCGACCGCGCGCGGAGATATTTCGTTCGACAAGCTCGCTTCCGTGCACCGGCGTACGGATCTTTATGTCAGTTTCCGCGAATATTATTCGCGGAGTTGTGCCGGAAGCGCGAAAAAGTTTTCCTCAGAGCGACACGGCCGCTTTATCCGCGAAATTAACGGGATTTCGTTGTCACGATGCCATTGGCTCCCGCGCTCGCGTTTTATCGCTTCACTCGTGAGAGAATACTTACGCGCCGAACGTTCTCTGTCTCATTTTGCGACGTAATGCCGGAGAGCGTTAACCCGAGAAAATGTCGATCGCGTTCCCGAGCGGTTGAAAACGTCCAGAAAATTGCCGCAATAAAGACCATAAAAAATACAGCTGATTTTAACGCCGAATTTATAGCAAATTTGTTCATTCTCATGCATTTCGAATGGCTATTTTTATGCGAGAGAACGAATTTTCGGCGAGTCGCGTTTCATAAAACGCACGCGAACGTTGTGTCATATTTTTGCGAGATAAATGAACGCGAGCCTAAAATATATTTTTATGTACCACATCATGTACTTGTAAAAGAGCGGATAAAACTGAAATAAAACAAAATGAAATAAACTCTATACCTTTTTTTTTTGTATCAATTGACACTTTCATCGAAATTTAAAAAACACGTATTATCGAAGTTAGAAAAAATCGGTTATTTTCACACATTTCGCCACGATCCACTCACGTAGATTTTGCGGATGAGCGAGCCGGATGAGCGTATGTGTTCGAAGAGGATAGACGTCTTCTCACTCAAGATGACGGGTGTATATAACTCTTCCGGAAAGGTTCACCGTGGCTGGTCTCTTCCGAGAAAATCCCTAGATGAACCGCGTAAAAGTTCCTATTCTCTCTACCGAAGAGAAAACACCGTCTAGCGCTTCAAAGCGAAGGTCCTTTCGACATCCCCGGGATCATCTCTCGACTACGAGTACACTCTTACACACGTAACTCCGCATACGCACGTACACACACGCTCGGCCCAACTTTACGATGGAATGATATCCGCGCGGGGCCACCACCCGAATCTTCATCGATCACTATATGTACCTGGCGGGGTCAATCTCGCCACGTATCTCGTTTCATGGTTAGCCGGCTCGAAAATATTCCCCTATCTCTTCTCATCGTGCCAAAAAGGGTGACTTTAGTGAGACCGCCGGGACGCGAAATTTAGAACCCACTCTTCTCTCGAAGGTAAATAAAACGTATTCAGGTCGTCTTTCTCGAATCCTTGAGTTTCATCAGAGAATCTCTGGGTCAGCCAATATAGTCTGAGATTATACTTGTTCTTTTCCCTTTTTTTTGTTCGTTTCCAACGAGATATGAGATGTACGCGAATCGTTTAACTCAGTCTTTTCGCAGAAAACGATGCTGTAAGTGACAATAAACAAGTCACTGAACTGATAATGTGTATATATTCTCAAGATTTATATTTATTTTTACCAAAGTCACCGCTACGTTAAATTTTTTGAATACGAGAGTTTTGGTCAATAATAATATAAAATACTACAAAGAGCGACAATTATGTACATGGTCGGTTAAGTGGTATTACAGTCATCAGAAGCAGTAAGTAACTTAACGTGTAACTATTATTTTGTTCTGAATCTCTAAGTAAGTCTTTGGAGTACTTACCGAGAACTGAAAGCAGACTATAACTTCAACAAGTTACCAATACACATAGTTATAAGTAGCGCACAGTATCTTGTTACTTGCGTAAGTTGATACAAAATGTGGTTTTAATTCTCAATAGCACCTTTAAAATACTTTAATGTGATTGTAATAAGGGAAATCGCGGAAGAAAGAGAATAATAAAAATAGAAAAATGGAGCCCAATGCATGCAAATCTTGAATAAAAACAAAAGACAAGAGAAGAAAGGGGTTGCTAAAAGAAAGAGAGAATTGACAAGAACGAAAAGATTTGTGTGACGAATTTCCGCGAGCGAGATGTTGCCATATTGCGATCGAATGATAATTAAGACACTCTTCGTCATTGAGATTGCGAGTCAGCCAGTGCTTCTTCTGAGAGAAAGCTCCATCGATCGAGCAAACTTCTCTTGCTAAGTAGTTCTTTAGGAATTAAACTTTGGTCTTGTAGCGCGAAGAAATACACTTTCTTAAAAAAATCGAAATTTCTACAAAAATCAATCATAAAGTACAAAGCGCCGAAGAATTCATTTAATTAGCAATAGCAATTTTATTTCGCATACGCGTGTAAAGTTACAAAGAACTATTTGGTCTTGTAATTAAATAAATACAACTGTATGTGATGCAAGGTAGCATCTTATATGACTTGTACAAATGTTATTCAATTCAAATTTTCTATATGTATTAACTTGTACGTTAAAAATATGTTTTGTACGTATTATCCAGCTCTCAAAGTCTTAATTCTTGATTTAATAAAATGTTTTATATTTTAATAGAGTTTTTTCTTCGCGTTCAATTTGTCTTTTATTCCTTTGTTATTAGCTCTATTACGATCTCATTACTTTAGTCTAAAAATTGCACGAGCCAGCAGAAAAACGCAGCAAAATATCGTCGTAAAATAGCCTCGAGGGTAAACAATATCCTCGTCAATCGAGGGATCAGCGGGTTATTAACAACGGCATGACGGCAATAATCACGGTGAACAACGGCGTTAGATAACCGGGCGATATTGTAGCAGAACAAGTATCCGGAAATGACTTTTCTGAACGGCGCACGATATTAAAAGTTATTAATGACGTTCTTGAGCCTTCGTTTCATCTTATCCCTTCGGGGAGAGGAGAGAATTAAGGAAAGTGCGAACGCGGACGGAAGAATAAAAAAAGACCAGAGAAAGAGATAAGAGAGTTCAGTTTCTCTCTCTTCTCCCGGGAAGAAAGTTTGCGGTATCGCGTGAAAGAAGCATACCCGAACATTTCGCGCGCTTGATTCGCCGTATTTTATCCTCACGGGTTACCGTTATTATCTCACCGCTGCCACAGCGTCATTCTTAAGCTGCTCCATCGTCCGTCCACTTACTCTGTCGTTATTGCACGTCGGAAACGGAGTGTAAAGCCCGGGATATAAATATAAACGACTGTTGGATGTTAGAGGTGAGAAAGAAAGAGGTGAGAATAAAGCGCGCGACATTTTTCGCGCCGGTAGTCGTTGCGAAATTACGAGAGCTCGATAAATGCAAAACTGTTAAGGAACTCCTTGCGAAAAAGAAAGTTATATATTATAGTTATATATTAGTCTTTAAAGTCTATTTTAATTCAGATTATTTCCCGGGAGCTTGGTTTTTTCTTATAATATTCTTTATTAAAAAATGGTTTTTATTTTAAATTAAAAATTATGTTTTTCGGCGAGACATTGGTAATTTCGTAAGTGGCGGTATGGGAGGTGTCATTTGGAATTTATTTTTATCTGTTTATTGCTCGAAACGCGCGACAAGGCACGAGAGATAGACTTGCACGAGAGATAGACTCACGAGCGATATTTGGAGCATCCATTCCGAAGGTGAATGGTATCGAAACAAGCAATAAAGAAATACGACAAGAATCGTCGTTCGCTTCCTTTTGTCACGCTGGACTATCTCGAAATGCGCTTTACGTAGCGCCAGTTTATTTCCGGTGGAAGTGGAGAGAAGAACGTATTATAGCAACCCGCAGTGCGGAGAAGCGCACGAGTGATAAAATGGAGTACCTAGTCAGACACATCGAACGATTCGCCGTTGTCTTTCTCTTTTTTCTTTTCCTTTTTGTAAGTTATTTGTTCTCTATCTCTCGTCGCGCCCGTCTTTCCATTACACCGTTCCACCACCGCATTAACAGTAGACGCACGTCAATGCGAGTTTGGCAGGTGATTTCGAGAGCACGCAAAACAAACGAGAAATATTGCTCGAACGAAACACGACGTAAATAACGCTCGACAGCGCAATCTACGAAATCGTCAGAAATCAGGTAGACTTTTTTTTTGTGATTGCAGCAATCTTTTCCAGTTTTCTATCTGTAGAAATAGTAAACACAAACTCCATTGGAATAAGAAATATCCGGCAGCACGATGTAAGATAAATTCGAAACAAAAAAGTATATATTATGTACTTTATAAATATTACATTATATATTTCGTAAACATCTTTGTTTCTGCAGAGAAATTTGCGAAATACAACATGACACATCGCTGATAGCGTAATAAATTTAATACGGATGCGGTCTTCGAAGGAGACACTGCAATTTTTCGTCCGTCGCAGTGGCATCCAGACGCGCGTCGACGCGCGCGTTTCTCCCGCACGAGTTCACCGAGACGCGTGCAATAATCCGGAATAACCGGGAAAGCGGAAAATGCATTTACAGGCGCTGCTCTTTGGTCCCATGGGCGCCGTTTCCAAGAGTTCGCGTTTTCCTTTGATCTACTCTCAAAGTGCGCGCCTTTACCCCTTTCCTTCTCGCCCGTTCCAACCTCTTTTCTTGGCCACGGGGGTAACCTCTGTAAGAGTATCTTGCGCCTAAAAGTAGATTCAGCGTACAGTGCCCCAGGGATATCGTTTACGTCAGAATAGCGAGCGAAAATCGCTAATCCAATTAAAATGCATCCTTCCGCCCCTTCTATCCCGACGTCGAGCTGATAGTGCGCTGAATACGCTTTAACTATTTTAGTTTGTCTTCCAAACCCGCGTAATGGAAACTATTTCCCGACATATTAACAAACTTAAGTAGCAATTTACATGCTGTCGGTATTGTAAAATTTACGACTATTTCCTTCAGCGGGAAACTGTGAAGGCGTGAAAATTGTCATTAATAAATCCGAAAAAAACAGTGCATTTAATAAGACACGCGTGCCAACATTTTTCTTAAGAAAAGATATTAACTTTATTATTTTTATTTATTATATACATTTTTCCTTTTTGAGAGAAAAAGAGAACGAGAAAAACAAGTTGTACTTTCTTCCACAGTTGAAACATTGTTATTCTTTCAAACGAGAATTGTTGTCTGTGATAATAACTAAGAACGATTAATTAATTTTCTGCAATTCGCGTAAGAGTAAACTTGCGAGAGAATGGAATGTTTATCGGAGAAAAAGTACGAAATAAAGCTTTTAGTGAAATGAATCTCTCGCAAGAACGTATACAAAGCAAGTAGAAGATTTATTTGGAGGTAACGTAACATTTAATCTTGTGAGAATTGTTCGGTGTTGCCGACAATTCGAAACGAGCGCGGCAAACGCTACGTTAAAAATACCATGATCGTAAATAAATGTCGATTGCCGCGAACGGCAAACAGCGAATTTATTAACCTGTGGCAAAACGTTCGCGCGGCACAGGACGGGCAAAGGACGTGCAACTTCTACGCGACATGGAGAAAATTAGCTTTGCGCCAGCATGCAGAAACAGTTCTCGCGCGAAACGTACCGAGAAACAATTAACCGATTCTCTACTGCCGCGAATGAACCATCTCTCCACTTCATGCAGAGAGAGAGAGAGAGAGAGAGAGAGCGCGAAGTTTCCCTACTTGATACGAAATTAATTCAAGCCGCGCATGCTGGCGACCTCGTAATGCAGAAATATTTATGGGATGCGCCAGGACCACGCCTGGCAAATTAAGTTGTACCGTTATTTTGGAAAGGGGTAAAATTACAGAGTTGTTTAATATATTGTGCAAGAATATTCTATTTTTTTTCTATCTTTAATATAATATAATTTTCTTTTACGTTATATTTTATAGTCGAAAATTACATACATAGATTGTCCTGTACGCAAAAATATAACTTTGAAGAGATTTGTAAAATAAAAAAAACATAAACGAGATATAAACGGAACTAAAAATAAAAAGATTGATAATAATCACAGTTATATAATTGTTAACTAAATAGAGACTAATAATAATTACAGTTGATAAGTTTCATATTTTGTTGCATCGTTACTAAACCGCGATAATGTGACATGAATGATGTACCTTAATGTTATATGTATTGTATATATACATCACGAGTTGCAATTATCTCTGTTCTGATAACAGGAAACTGCGTCGTTTCTAACAATCGAACAGACAGTTATCAGCAAGTTCGATAAGTGGGATTTCCGTGGCAGTTTCCTAGCGGGCCTCCAGTAGCAGACCCGATAACTTCGCAGCATTACGCGCAAACCTCGCGCGCACTCCAATTATCCTTTGCAATCCCGGAGGCGATCGAATACTCTCGCGTCGATGTAAAATTAACTGCGTCGATCTGAACCGATAATCGATCGCAGTCGAGAAGAAGATTCAGGTATAAATTTTCAGGAGTTCGGAAAGATCCTTCGTTACACCTCCTCCTGTTTCCCTCGGCCCATCTCGCCTCTTCCGAGTTTACGGGTGAAGAACCACCTGTTGAGTGGTGGAAATGCCGATTCCCTGCTTCGCTCGGCGGCGACGGATTTTCAGTTTGCAGCGAGTGCCGCAAGCATTGCCGCGGCGCTTTTAGAAGTAGCAGGACCGCAGAACTCGAGGATCGCAGAACGCGCGCGCGGAAAGGGTGTACGGCATTTAATTAACCACCTGATCGATACACCTGTCCCGGGAGCTCACCTGAGCCTGGATTTCTCCAGGGATAGCTTCACGATGCCCACGAGTGACTAGTCGAGCGATTGCAAGCCGAAATTGCTAACGTCACTCTCTTTGCACTTCTTTAATTAATCTAGCTAATATTTCTTACGTGTCGATTTTATTTCATTGGCTTGAAAAACAAACACGTAATTTAACGTTCTATTTTCAAGTTTAGTAAGATTTACTTACGAGATAACAAGTTTCCATCGTTACGATAACGAGAGTTTGCACAAAGCATCGCGAACTTAATATTATTTTATCAACGGTTTTGTTTTGTTAAATAAAAGAAACCTTTGTGCGCACAATGTGTGGATATAAATTTACTAGATTCTCACTAAAAACATTGCGAAATTGGATACAAATGAAAGATATTTTACAACGCAGTATGAAGAAATAGTAGTAACATTTACTTTAAATAACACATTGTTTTCATGCAAAATAGTTTCTATTTTTCTTATTCGTATAAAAAACGTGAATATAAACACGTAAGCTTTTTGTGCATATTACTTTTTGAATTTTATGAAATCAATAGCACATAACATTACAAGAACATTGTAAATATTAATAGTTAATTTAATAATTAATATAACAACAATGCAAAGATTCTTCTTTGTTCTCGCAAGTACGTAAAATTCTATTCGAGCAAGTATATGAAATTCTAACTGGTACTCGCTTAACGCACTAAAGTTTCAAAGTTACTCAACAGTGTCTTATTTTGTTGCACCGAGTTTCGCGAAAAATTGCCGGATAGAACATTGCTTTGGTTCCAGCGAGACGTGCAAAAAAGATCTTACGAAACTTTGAAACGTGATCCAAGCACAAGCAGACATAGTTTCGAAAATCATCTTTCTGTATCACTTTCGTACATTTTTTTTTGTTACTACCGAGAAAATTCGAGGCTAGAGTAGTTTTTATTACAGAAGTAATTCTAATTGTTTAACTACACACATGTAGTTTTCTAATAAACATATTAATAGCTCAAATATTTAAAATTGTATAAAAAATATATAAAGTATAAATCGAACTGTTTGAATGTTCAGCTAATTCAATCTACAGCTTTATCTTCTCGATATATTGTTAAAAACAATGCTAATTGTAAAAATATTATGAACACATACGCATATTTTAAAAAGAAATGTCACTTGTTACACAACGTCGTTTTTGTTTTTGTTAGCTTGTTATAACCTTCTGAAAACTTTGAAAATAAATGTAGCACTTAAAATTAATATACATAATTAAAATGATATTATCTAGTTTAAAAGAAGTATCAAGGACACTTGGTTGTTTGATGTGTTAATTTATGCACAACGAAGAAACTTGTCTATAAATATTTCTTCAATAATCTTAGTTCAATGGATAATAAAAAACATATTGCTAAACAAAATGATTTCGCAATTCCTGACATTTGCTGATACAGTATCTGTTATAAAAAATCGAATAAAGCTATTTCAAATAACACAAATAAACATGATAACTATTAAACTAATCGCTACAAAATATCTATTATCAATCAATGACAACAAGAAACATTCCATAAAATTAATTAAACATGAGGAAATAACAGCTTTTTCGAGTATTGGCTATCGCGACGATACAAAGCAGGACGACGCGCGTCGAGTGACCGAAGCCTGCGACATACGCAGTAAGTGTCTACCTGCGACTGTTTTCTGGTCCCCTGCTACGTCGATACCAATAACCAGCGACTCTGCGCACGTCGTGGATAATGCGCGAGATCGTGGATAAACGTGCTGCGTCTCGCACCTTCATGCGCGTGACTGACACGAGACTCTTCCGAAGCCAACACGCAGGCGTGACGAGGGCTTCTTTTAAAGTAGTAGAAAAATTAAAGTTAAAATAACAGTTAATGCAATAATTGAGAAAACCTGAGATTTTAAAATCATTTTCTTATTTGTCTAATTGATTAGAATTTTCTCTAAATAAATAAAACAGCTTGTAAAAATAGGGCCAAATATCAGCCAATATACAGAATGTCAGTGTATAAAAATAGTAGTTTTAATATTAAAACAAGATAATCAAGATGAGATAGACTTTCTGATTCATAGGATTGGATCTTCATTGAATAATTGAGCAGAAAAAATAGAAAAGTGGAAGATTAAAAGAAAATTACCAACAAAAAAATTACAAATTACCAACAGAAACCTTTTTCCACAAGTACTTTGTAAGTGCTTTGCGATATTGAAAGAATACGAAGACGTTCGAATAAAGAGATAGTTGCCTCTCTCAAGCAAGGTGTATTCTTATGTGAAACAGTTTTGGTGAAAAAAAAGAAGTATCTCTTTCAAACCGCGCGCTCGGTAAACGAAGCACAACAGTTCTCACGACAGGAGCGAAAGTGATTACGCGATGCAACGTCTAATTAGTCGAGACAACGACTAATGAGGATCACCGGAAACGCCCGTCTCACGTTTACGGTGATCCAGGCAACGACTCAGGCTTCGCATCGATACCTGCCTTGCGCCTGCTTTCGTCTCCATTCGATTCCTCGATCGCCTGCTTGCCTGGGACTCAGAGGTGCAGCGTTTTACCTGGCTCGACGCCCACACCTCCCACTTTCGAGGGTACCTTCACTCTATATATCTGTACATTCTCTCTCCCATTCTCTTTGCGCCCTCTCCACGTTATTCAAAGATTAAGTCCGGCCGTTCTTCCCTCTTTCTCTGTGTCTCCCCATCTCCTTCTGTCTCTCTTCCCTCTTCGTCCTCGAGCATTTAATACAAAGAGAGAATCTTAATTAAGATTTGCAAACACTGATGCGCGCGAGTTGGATATCTTGCGTTTGAGTAAGTCCCATAATAAACGTCAATTGATATTGTAGTGTGCGAAGTTAGCGGCTGTCTTGGAAAATATTTACTGATGAAATTGTCGTTTATGTTCTGAGGCGGAGTATCGCGAGGTATAATGTTCAAACGTGGGAGAAGAATGCTGGTAGAAATTGCGGCAAAAGTTATACTAAAATTTCAATAATTCAACACCACAGAACTTTATCGACTTGTGTACGCACGTACATATCTTTACTTACATCCATATGCATGTAAGTATACACATGGCTGCTGTAATGTCTATTTTGGTAAGATGTCACGCAAAGATTATATAAGAGCTGATGTTTGAAAATTGTTCTTCTAAAGAATGAAACTTGTTAACACAACTGCAATGTGATATCTTGATCGTTGTTTACGCGTCGTTTCGGATACTTATCAATCTCGTTCCACTTATCTTATCAAAATAGAATTTAATTAACACATTAATATAAATGTATATAAAAAAATAAATTATATGTAATATTCCTCAGATATGTGTATCAATTATTTTGTACTGGAGTTCAATTAACATAATTTTAATTAAACTCCAGTACAAATTCCAGACATCGAATCAAATTATTTTAAACGATTAACATCGGAAATGTTGCAGATTAAATTGCGATGATGCAGGAAGATACTTGTAGTAATAAGTTTATCTCTTACACGAGCATACGTAGCTGTGACAAACTAAGAAAGAGAGAGAGAAAGAAAGAGAGAAAACTATAAAAATAATACACACATAGTTGAATGGATGTATATTTACTATATATCTGTATCACACGTTGGGTTACTTGTGATTTCGACGACCAGCGGAGTAACAGGAGAGCATGCGAACGGCTGGTGTTGCCAGGAAGGAGGAGCGCGATAGCGCGACGTGCGATTGCGCTGACGACGTTCTCGTCGGTGATGACGACGGCGATAACAGCCTCGCGCGCATCGCAAACAGGTAGGCCGCGCCGCGGTCTCGTCACCGAAAGAGATTTCCTTTTCAGGTGAATTCCGCGAGCGTGGGCGAGCAGGGTAGCAGAGACTGCAGGATGTTGCACCTGCTCGAAGGTGTAAGGTCACAGTTTTACCGTCTATCCCCACCTTCCACCTGCGTCCTCCTTCCACGTCGTTACCTTCCTCGTTCCTCCTCGTTCAACCAAGTTCCGCGTACCGCAGCTAGAACAGCGCACATCCACGGTAGGGGTAAAAGCTGGTCGTGAAGGTAACAGGTTAACAACAAAGTGTGTCTGTCGATTGCCGCTGGATTCACTTGCCCTTTCCTTTCGGCGAGTAGAACAGAGTACGTTGTTGAGAGATTATATATTTCTTATTTAAATAATACAAAGTATTGCGAATGCAACGTGGACGAAATATTTTCGTAACATCCATATTAGGGGCGTAAAACATTCTTTATCATTTGCAAACGATAGAGAATGTGATAAACAATAAATTCTTGTCATAATATTACGCGTGAGATGTTCTAAAAATATGGATCTTTTGTTGCTGTTTGATTTTTTGTCTTATCTCTATGTTTTAAGAGTTTGAGATCAAGATCTTTTTAAAGAGAAGAACATTGTAAATTACATTTTAATTATGTAATTATATTATGTGGTTATAATTTTGATTAAAACCACGGATATATTCGTTAACAGCGCGTCAAGAAAATAGCTACTACGACACTGTTACTATCACTAACCAGATTTTTAAATTGTTTAAATATGTTAATTCTTGCGGGGCCTCACGCGGATTGAAAAATTAAGATTTAAGTCTCAGTCACGACCGCTATATTTCTCTATATTTAAATGTCACGATTATTATGTAAACACGTTTATCAAGTACCAGTCTCTGGAATCTGCAATTGAATGAACCTAGCTATGTCTAGAACGCATAAAATAGCCTTAATTTATAAGTTTATAAATCAGATCCACATATGTCACTAATTAGACAAATTTTAACATCAATATGCTGCAGAAAATAATGATGTTTATCGTTACGAAAATCGCATGTTGTGACGATCTACGTAAACGTGCGTGATGCTAATTTATCAATAAATTCTTGAACATACATTTAATTTTCAATCTACATAAACGAAAAATATATTTAAAAGTCGAGAAATAGTCTAAATAATTAAAAAGTGTGTTTCAAATTGTTTCACGCGTCAGCTTGCGCGCGAAATTTTTCTAACTCAGAAATTTCAATTCTAAAAATTGGAATTAATTACTTCGGACGCGAACGTCATCGGAGAAAATTAATGCAATCCAAATGTTTTCGCGCAATCGTAGAACTGAGTTATTTATTTGATAGAAAATCAAAAAAAAAAAAAAAAAAAAAAATGCTTTTATGACATGACATCAAACAGTGAGTCGTTGCCACGCATATGTTGCCCTACTACAAATCTCACTACCACACTACTCACATTATCAGGTCTACGAAGACGCAATACAGCAACGTATCCGTCGGTGCATTCACCTTAGATCTACGCTGACCTATCTCACACTTACGCTCATGCTGCTCTCCTGACCAGGGGAAATGTTCGATTTGCTTGAACGCTCTCGATTGTTCACTTGAGAATATTGGACTCTCGTTTCTCATTGTGATCAAAAAAAAAAAAAAAAAAAAAAAAACTCAGTTGCTTAAATATATGTATTATCTAAACTTTTGTCGAAGGAATATCTTAAAAATATCGTTGTGTATTTTGCAAAATTATTTCAACGTAAAAGAAATACAAAGTGTGTTATTAGTAGGTCATTCAAACGAATGGTGGTTTCGAAAATATTTAAAAATACTTAATTTATTCACAAATTCTAAAACGCTTTACATTCTATTCCTGACTTAGGTGAACGAAGAATAGTATTTTGAAATAGCTCGTAAACAATACACACGCACACGCACAACTTTCAACTACATCAAAAATGAAAAACCACCGGAGAAACCATTTTTCGCGGCTTTCTTTGAGATAATGCTATCTTGTGCAGAATTAATTTGATTACAGGTTAAATGAGTGGTCGTAACATCTTTAGAAATTTCATAAAACTCGCTTGCAAACAGTTTCCCGAGCGGAAAAGGTCGTCGAGCAAGTTCCACGAAGAAGAATGTTGTGGAAAACATCTCGGTCACTTGACGTATAAATATGCAAACTCTAATACTAGGATTTGGAAAATGTCACGGAAAGGTTACGGTAATAACGACAGGAGTGACTTAAAACTTTTGTCACTTGTAAAAACAAATATACACGACGTGTTACATTTTATACAGTAATCAAACAATAAAAAAAATGTATTTTTCTAAAAATATTTAAATAGTATATTCTATCTATTAGTTTAATTTTGTTCAGAGAGATAAATATATCGACATGTATTGTACGGAGGTATAAGAGAGAGAGTTAAAGCCGAAAGAGCAATGCGCTCGCTACGACAAGACGATCGTGCGCTTAGAAAGGGAAGCCATAGGTTGGGAAGCGTTAAAACAAAACAAATCTCCACCTACCAGAGCGGTAAAAATCGTAAGGAGGATTCGCGGTCTTTATGCGCAGATAAATTTACGAACCAGGTAGTTCAGGTGCGCGACCAGGTGTCCACTATCAGGATACTAAGTAGCGAAGAGGATTGTATTCGTTTCTAACATTTTTCCACACTCGCTGATCGCGTAATTCGATTGTTACACAATAGATCTCAATCTCTCTGAGTAATTAAGCTGCTAATAATAACCAAAAAGTTTATTAATTATAAATAAACACTTTTCTCGTATCAATGCGTTTGTGTATATCAATATTTCATACAAAATGCAAAATATTGTATATTAAGTTATTTATGTGCAATATAATGCCTTGTTGCAAATACAATTGAATCGAATCGAGAAAGTCATGTCGACTTGCATATGAAAACAACCGTGTACACGATTTCTTACGGTCTCGTTCCGCACCGTGAAACGATCGCCGAAGCGATCGAGCAATCATCGTCCACCTGAGTTTCCTGAGCAAAGAACCGGTTGGTAACGTTAGCTTGTCGATCTCTCACGCAACCTGATTCCCTGGTCAAATGCACCTGTTTGGTCACCTCAAGCCAGGACTTACTTTTCCAGGATGTCACAATGTACCACCCAATGACGCTTGGTGAATTCGATCTCACGGCCGATTTATAAAAATAAACAAAGAAGAGTTCCTCGAAAACACACCTGCGCGAGAATCACCTGTGCTACCTTCTAAAGTTGCTGCGAGCTTGATCGGCTCGCAGGTTGTCGGCTCGATCTCTCGATCGATCGTCTCGATCGTCTCGATCGTCTCGATCGACACGCGCTCGAGAGTAAATCGAGTAAAGCAGCAACTGATTTTTATTCAAACGACGAAAGATATATATATATATATATATATTGTGCAAGTGAGAATCTATTTAAATAATATTGATGATTGATCGCGCATGTAAAAAACAACTAAATTAACGAATCGCGAGAAGTACACATGATAAGTTTTGTTTTTTGTTACATGTGCGAGAAACTTATGTAAATGCGATCTTTTTTGTTATAGTGCGTGTGTAGTTTCATTGCGTTTCACTCTCCGATTTCTCCGTTAAATATTAAGAACTATAAACTATCAATGTCTTTTTTATCGACGATAAATCTTCCTTTCATAAAAAATCCGTATATAAGTCGATACTTTCATGTATGTATTTCAAAGTATTGACACCTTTCACAATAATTGGTCGCGTTCAGCGGAACAATTGCTGAATTGTTGTCTTGTCAAAACATTCATTGATGTGTTGATTCTAAAAGTAAGAGCCAATTACGTTCGATTGCTACAGAGCAACTTGTTCCGCTGAACGTCATTGATTCTTTTGTAGTTGACCTCGTGTGTCGCTTCAGCCGTTGTCAAATGTGTATTTTTGACACTTCAGGGTTATATACGAATATGTGTGTACACAACATATAAAACTATAGTGCGCGCAGCGCTTGGATCTGTCATGTCTAAAAGGTGATAATATATTAATAAGACTCGCGCAAAGTTGTTTGGACCGAAATGCGACACATTCGTGTAACACACATTTGAATTTTGTATTCGGTAATATTAATATTATAGTGTGACTACGGCTGTCATTGCTTAAGTAGTTAGTCTAGGCGAAATAGAATTACCTGTTTGATACAACAGAGTGGCAGGTGATTGGAGACAAGTTGAGGGCATTAAACTGATTAATTAATTATGCACAAAATGCGGATTGCCTACAGAAATTTAATTCCTCGGATAATCTCTTCGTCGCGCGCGTCGCTCAAGCGAATTTCCTGTCATTCCGTTCACCGACGATGGAACGTAAATTTGTTACGCTAATGTCTCCACTTCGAGCTGCAAATTAGCTGCATTAATTTTGATCTCCGGGCATGCACACTCCGGATCGCCTCCTCCTCTCTTCTCGCTATGTTACCGGCGCGATAAATCGCGCTACCGCCGAATGCAAAGCAGATGCAAACAAAACAATTGACGGAGCGCCACGATTTTGCGCAAAAAATGAGTGGGTTTCGTCAGGAGGGCTACCGCAGAATTTATTGCATCATTCATGGCTGTCCTCTTTTCTCTGTCCGAATCCACTAGAATTATCCCGATTCTTTTATCTCTTGTGCGGTGCGGAATCATAAAAACGCAAATCGTAAACATTAAAAATTCGTACCTCTTTTTTTTTTTACGCGCGCTGATAACTTGCACGTAGCGAGCAACGATTCGCAAGAAAAAAAAAACAAGGTGAACGTAAAAGTTTTGCAGATGTTTCTGTTTGCTCAATATTTTCTTCCGCCGAATAAATTTTAAAGTCAAATTTAGCAAGCAACAATAAAAAAAGAAAGCTGACTAAGTCGAAATATGTTCATTATAAACTGTGTTCTTACGGACAACGCGATGGTTTATGCAAAATTCGCGAAATGACGATAAAACTACTTTCATAGAAATTTCAACGAAAGTAGATGAAGTTTTAAAAACTGTCGTTTCTCTAAAAGTTGATATAAAAGTAGGAAGATCTCAACGCTCTGAGAGATTCTTATATTAAAATATTTTAAATTTACTTTATTTATGATTTCATTCAAGTTAAAATTCTGTCTAAACAGAAAGATTTAATTTAAGACTCTTTTGATTAAAATATGTTAATTATTTTTATTATCAGCGTTTGCGCCGAATATCTGCGAATTAAAAGATAAAAAGACATTATTCCTGAAAAATCGGCAGGGAAAAGCTCGCCAAGTTGGAAATTGGCTCGCTTATTGCAATAATTTTCCTAGAAATTAAGGTCGAATAAGAATTTAACTGCTTTGCATAAAATCTTCGCCGTGCATGTATCAAAAATATGCTTAAAATTTAGTATCAAAAGAATAAAAAAGAAAGTTGCCTTCGCAAAGCCGTGAGATTCGATTAGTCTGCGGTAATTCTAAACTGGATATTACCGTAATGGATCATGTTGCATAATCTATCATTATCTCTATCATCGCGCGAGCAGAACAAACTTGAAATTTTCCTCTAATTTCTCGTAAAACTTTGCGAAATTCGGCGGAAAGACAGGGATGCGCAGTTATAACTTTTTTTTTTTATATATGCGGCCAAAGAGAAAACTGATCGAAGGTCATTTTAGTTGGAATTTTTTCTCACAAAGGTACAATACTATTGTATTAGTTTTATTCACATATGCAGAGTATATAAAAAAAATAAAAAAATATGTAATAATACTATTTAAATGTTATTTAAGAAACAATCGTGTTTACTCAATACATGACAAACTTGTGTATATGGATGGTACGTAAATATCTTCTGTTCGCGTGCATCTATTTTTTTTTTTTTTTTAACCTCATGGAGGCGACATCGATCCGAACTATTCTCGTTACAGTACGCGGAGAGCAGGAAAAAACGCCCTTTCCTCGTTCCAATAGCGACACTATTATCTTACTGCCCGACTGCGCTCATTGCCACACGTTGACCTTACCTAATTGTTTCGTAATATCGCGTAACAAAGTTATACATACACACACACTCTTTACACCATCGAGGGCATCGACGCCGCGTGCAATAATATCGGGGCAAAATATTTGTGTACGCGCGGTTATCGGCGGTTTGTGGCAATCGCCGAATTTTCGCGTTGCATGCGAGAATTGCAAAAAAAAAAAAAAAAAAAAAAAAAAAAAAGAAAAAAAGAAAAAGAAAAATTCGTCGATCTTGTTCAAATACACGTAGTGTGCATTTTCCAACATCAGAGATCAAAAAGAGAACAGTTATTTCTATTTTAGTTTTGTTTTTGCGCAATATCATTATTATTAATATATCTAAATATATGTTTATATTTTAGGAATGTAAATTCTTACACATTAATTTTGAATTGAAAATTTCACTTTTTAAATCCATATAAAATGCTAGGTTTGTATCACATGTATGAAAATACCCATATTCCTTTCCCAATTAATTTAGGAATTACATTGCGAAGAAACCTCCCGGCCAGGAATCGAAATCTGCCTGATATCTTCGGCTTTCTGTGCCTTCTCAGGAATAAGATTTTTCTAATACAAACATCATAATATCGCATATCGATATATATCGCTTATCGATATATATCGCATTTCGATATATATCGCATATCGATATATCGATTTTCTTTTTGTACTACAAAATCACAAAGAAATTTTATAGAACGTTTTAGATGTACGTTAAGATCTCATTTGTGAGTAATCTTTCTTTCTCAATGAAGATATCGTCAAATGTTCGGGACTTATCTTTCCTGTGCAATCTGTGTTAATTCAAAGCCCGCTTTGTTTATGAAAGCCGCCGCTCACGAACGGTGATAAACGTTGCGAGATAACGCGGATGGCTTAACGTCGGGAAACGCGGCAATTTCGTCGCAATGATCGCGGTAACAAAAGAGCAGCGTGCGCTCGCTGTGTCTTGCGTCGTCGTCTTTCCCCCTCGCATTAGAAAGCATCAGGAGATACGTGTTCCTGACGCAGGCGCAATTAAGTCTCGTCCGCGGGGCGCAACGCATGTAGATATTGCGCCGGTTACCGCCTCGATTGTGGAGCAATTACCACGGTACTCGTTACACGCTCGACAAACAGCTACGACGCTGCTTCCTCCGCCGCGGCGGTTCCGTTTCTCTTCTCCTTCCCTCGCTCCTGATGCAAGCGCGAAATTCGCGGCGCGTGTCGAAACTTCCGACCGACGACGATACTTCCGACAATAAAGAGAACGTGCACCTCAACAAACGGAACATGCACGTCAGGGTGCCAGGACATGGGAATTGTTGCTCGCTTTCAGCGCGCGTAAAGAATCTTCGCTACATGTACCGTAATTTCGAGACTGATTAAAGATCTTGTCATCTTTGGAATATTGAAAAAGAGAAATAAACACGCGAAGATACGCACTTTTTATAAATCAAGTGGAATAAAGCAAAAATTAGCATTTTAAAAACATTGTAAATTTTTTTCGTTTTTTAAGAGACAACTAAAGAACTCTAATATAATGTTGCCATAAAAAATCTAAATTAATCTTACTGTAATGTCAAATATAAAAAAAATAACCACAGACAAAAATGTTAATAAAAGAAAATCTAATTGGAAAAGAATCGCAATAAGTTTCAATAATTGGAAGAGTACTCTAATTATAGATTATTCTAAGTACATTTTATAAATGTACTTAAACTTACAAAAGAGATAATTATTCGCTCGTAACTGTAATGTTAACATTTGTCACATTAGTCTTCATTTTCGCAAAAACCGTAATTATTTCACGAGTTTAAACGCGATGTCTATATAGGCAGACTGGCAATTATGCGGGAAATGCGCGGAACGAGGAGGTACATTAACGGGGATATCGCTTTCTATAAAAAGCTTATTTAAGATGCTTATAGCCGATCGTCGGCTGCTTTATTTGCGGCGATACCCTGCGGCTGTTCCGCGGAAAGACAATAACCGTCGGCGCGCTCGCGAAGGGTAATTTCCACGAGGCCAAAAGAGACAGAGAGAAATAAAGAGAGAGAGAGAGAGAGAAAGAGAGAGAGAGAGAGAGAGAGAGAGAGAGAAAGAGAGAGAGAGAGGAAACAGATATCGAGGAAATGGCATGACCAAAGCTAGCCGCAAACAACGCAGAAGCCGAAGTAATGACGGGTTACTGACGAGCGATACCGCAGCGGCAATTATACCACCAGCGAGCTGTGCAGCTCTATATTCAGCGTAGTGTCTACGAAGCCATAGTGACGTGATTGTCCGTCGATATTAATTGATAAAGCGATATCTCGAATTATTCCCGAAGCGATGATATTTTACAAATCGCGAAAATCTATCTCAACAAAGTATGACAGCTCGGCGCTCTTGTTATTCGTCATGGAACAAACTGGTTTTGTCAGTCTCGTTAAAATCAATATGCAGAGAACAATTCGAAACAACCCTCAATTTTCATGGCAGCTTCTTTGAACAATTTAAAAGGGATTGAAATTGCAATTTGGGAATTCGACGCGTGTAATTTATGTCAAATTTTATTAGTAAATTCGCAAGCTAAAAGTTGAAAAAGAAGCCAAAAAAGAAAAGTAAAAGAAGAAAAATTATTTTTTCTAACTAAATACATACATAATTATTTTTATATCTGTAAGTTTTTTTTTCTATAAATTCTTGACTATTTTATCGACGATATAAGACGACCAGAGTTCAAGGAAGATTCAAGTTAATTTCCAGTCACATGAAAGACAGAGTCTTCCGGGGCGGAAGAATGAAGCGTTCATTTAGACGACGAGACTGCAAAGTTCGTTTCCGGACGGCAGCACCCGGCAATTTGCTTCTCGCTGTAATTGTAACGCATTCGCGCGTTACCGTGTGTCCAATAACGTTAACGAGATTGCTGCAGATTCACGCACGTTATGCCTAAGCAAATTGGCGGACAAACGTTTAGTGAGATCCGCGAGCAAATCGACCGAGTCAGTTGCGGAACACGTATGGAAAAATTCAAAAGCTCAAAAAATCGATTATCGAATGTTGTTGCAATTAGACAGTGTTTTTCTTTAGTTAGTTATTTAATTAATTAATTAATAATTTGTTCAATATAATTTAACACTCAAATATTTTAATATTTCGAATTTTTAGAGTACAAAGTGGATGTCATACAAGCTTTTACATCTCTTCCACATATAAGTTTCAATATAAATGAAATAAAACTTGTATCACGATAGTTTCTCAATAACTATTTTCACAATTTCCGAAAAAATCTCATTAAAGAATCTGACAACATACGGAAACAAAACAGAATCTAATTGTTTTGAAATTGAGTTACGGTAAAGTGTTGCGTTGCAGCAACATTGCAGTATTAGTCAATCGAACAGGGTTTAATTAAGGGAAGGTTGTGCTTGAGGATTGCAAACATTTACTCAAACCGGAAATGATTGATCTAGTCAGCTTCGATTGTAAACTAAGGATTGAAACTGAGACCACACGGACCGTTAGAACTAAGGTCACACAGAATGGGGTTTACGTGTCAAAGGGTTATAGTGGGGTTGTATATAAAGGGCTCGGGAGTGACAACCATATTTCCTGCAATAACCTCAGATCGCGCGCGATAGAATTGCACGTCTGTGGTACGATTGCGGTGTGTTGCAATCGAAACACAGACTACAATGGAAAAATCAATCAACCACGTATTCAAGTTCCAAACATTAAAAATATAGAAACTAGATAACAAATTTGATATTGCACAATTTAATAAAATAAAAACACATGTGTTAAAACTAAAAACATAGATTATTAAATACCTGTTTGCTGATAAACATGTTTTTTTTTTTAGCTTTTATGGTATTTTACTTATTGTTTTCTTTGCAGTGCAAAGAGATATTTACTCGTATGCGAAAATCGAGAGTACTACAGCGTTATTAGCTACACAGGTGAGTATCCCGCGCATTCCTGCGGCGCCAGCGACGTAACCAGATTATGTGGCATGCATAGGTGAATTAGCAGGCAAATGTTCGGTAAATTCGTTTGTTGGCCGATCGATATGTCGTGGTATCGGTATCCAGCAAATTCGATTGCCTGAATAGCGATCGAGATGCTCGACCGAGTGAGACGGCAATGTTTGCGAATGATAACGGATATTCTAATTTTAAACGGACAATTGAACTCTATTAAAATTACGAACAAATTCGACATAAAAAAGTACTGTTCTTATAATCAAATTTTACTTTAAAAAAAGACTACTTTTTTATATTACTCACTACTGATAAGGATTTACTTCCTAAGAAACAGTTAAAGAGTCGCCCATCTAGTTTAAATAACATTTATCTTGCTCGTCTTTACTACAGATAAAAAAAAAGTGAAACAGTGTCACACGTACGTTTTCCTCGCAGGCGCGACACAAAACAGACATAAGAAATGATCGAGCGCGAAGCGTTTTAACGCTAGCACTGTTCAAAGTTACGATGAAGCTCACGTACTACTTGAATGTGTTCTTCCGTACATCAAAAGTTCGAGCCTGAAGATCCATTAAACTTTATCTCGCTACTTGACTCACCGTTTCGCAAAGTTGGCTAAAGAAATTCCGCCGTAGGTCCCTCACTGCCTTTTTTCCGCCTTCCTTCGTCTCTGGTTCAGCGCACCGTGCAACACATGAGACCGCTTCGCACTTCCTTCCGCGCAGCACGTCCACTACTTCGAGCCTCTACAGAGTCCGAGATCAAATCCCATAAAACAGCTGAGACTTTCCGTAGATAAATATCGGAAAATTCACGGCCGACTTGTGTTTTACAATTTCGATCCTCGCGGAGTGATTCGCGGCAATCCTGACGCCGCGCGACGGATCGAGTGTCGCGCGCCACAATACCGGTTTCGTGAAAGTGGATTACGCACGTGGAAGTGAAATTACTACTGCCTCGAAAAGAGGAAGGTTTGACATTTAATGCAAGTTATGGTTTAAGCGCGAACGATCTCTTAAATTCCAAAAATATCTCAACGGGAACGAGCCATTTTAAAACGACTAATTATTAGTAGACCACTTTCTAATTTTATGGTTACTGTTCGTAAATGAGCTGTTCACGAAATGAAGTTTTTGAAAACGATATCTCCTCATTTATGTTTGGAAATGTTTGGAATATGTAAATATAACCAATCGATGCACCATCGACATTTGATGATTTTCAGTATCGGTAAAATTATGCGAAGCTCTCACAATAACTTGTTGCATGTGCTACCGACTCGCTACAATATGCTAATCAAAACGCATAAATTCTTATAACGCGGAGACAGGAAATGTAGAACCTCTCGATTGCCAAAATTACCAAATACCTGCGTGTAATCTGTCTCGATAGCTAATTGATTGATGATCATCATGATCGATTTAATAAAAAGTGAAAAAATACGGAACTAAAACGTCGTAAACAGTTTTAAATATTCTGGTAAAATGTATCGGCGATTTACAAGAGATTTGTGTGTGTGAGAGAGCTGCTGGAATGTTAAAATTTTATTTTAAACTTTAAATGAAGAAGAAAAAGTAAAAAAGAAAACGTGAAACACAAAATGACAGATTTTTCACGAACGTTTGTAAGAGTGAACGCGTTAGAGCGGGTAGCGAAACGCAAATTAGAAACGGAATGTCTACGATAGCAAGTGTTCTGTAAGTATGCACGCATTGCGAAACAGTTGATTTATCGGTCAAAAACCTCTACACGCTATAATCGACGGCACTTGTATTGAAACATATATTATAAATTTGTATTTTGATGTTGCTCAAAACTGACATAAACTTGCGTCCAATTACGTATCTGTTTAATGAGACATTCGATGATTCTACAACACGGTAACCAACATTTTATCATATTAAACATAATATAATCATAACATTATCATATTACGCGTAATACACATGTAACTGTGTTTACCTACACACAAATTATAATACTCATATATTAATTTAATATAATATAGAGTGCTTTAAAAATATGTTAATATTTATATGCAAGTAACTTCTTTGAAGAAACAGAACTTTTAAAAGGACATAAGATACATCACAGCAACAAATGTTTCCAAAGAGTATCCTCACATTATCATCGTCAATATATTTTTCTTCAAGTAATCTTCAGAACTCCAAAACACTTTTTAAACATGCACATACAAATTCTCTGCTTGTGTTAATATTTGTTTTAAGCATCCTGTTACAATTAAGAATAACAATTAACAGCAATGACGGACTTTAGATTCTCTAATGTTATCACAAAAACACATTTAAGAATATTGCAATCGTGTATCAAGTTTTTTGTCGTGCTTTTTCCTATAAATTGCAGTTTGTTTTAAATCCTCAAAAATTACGACTTGCTCTAAATTTGTAACTTAGAGCAAGTCGTTTTATCTCCGCAAATTGAATTCGTTTATCAGGTTCGTTACATACACTGAAAAGTTTCTCTCATGTGGATCATTACGTTCAATTGCTTTGCGACAATGGTAACGCTTAGATGGCTTCTAATTTCCGCACGCACACAAACAGCAATATATGCAATCCAATATATACAGCAATCGATCATCTACGGCCAATCACACCCCTATGTATAATCCGGGTGCGACCAAACAAATTATTTCCTGCCGATTAACTTGACGATCGTTCACGAGTAGAATAACACGCGGCAGGCCTAATACACAGCAGTTGGTCATTGAATTAAATTGCACATCCACGCGACGCACATCGCCGTTTCGTTTATCTTCGTGTTCGCATTCACACATATTTTTGCGCCCGACCGCAATATTTACCGCGGAGAGAATATAATTGAATTAATCAAAACAACACAGTTCTTGTTATTGCACGCAAATCTATTTAAAATTTAAAAATTAATATATTGTTTATATATGGAAAAAATATTTCAAATATGTTATTGGTTATCACTATCGATCACGAACTTTTTTTTGCGTTTTAATTATTTTTAAAACAAATTTTTAAATATATATTTGTAAATTATAATTAAAGTTGTAGGAAATATTATACATTCATATTATGCGAAGCACGTGAAAACGCACATTTTACTGTAATTTTGTATAAAACTTTTGAAAAAATCTCAATTCAACTTTCACGTAAATTTCTCAAAGCGTTTTTACGCGTTCTAACAGTTTACGTCAGATTGACAAGAGATACAATAATGAATGCAATTGTATTGAGACGTAAATTTCAGTATTGTTACCAGAAGCAATCAGAGGCAGCTGTCATCAATTTCAATCCACGTGGTATCGATCGAAGCGCGATATCAAGGCTGTCAAGCGCGTGCTTGATTGAGGTATTTGATGAAAAAGTTATTTCCGCGCACTCTAAAATCTTCGCGATCTTGCACGAATACGCGTCAAGTTAACGATCTCGAACGTAAGCGAGTGCCTTCTACACGTATATACTGTTTATTCCGTCTCGCACGCTCCCGTTCTCACGAGTATCGAGCGGATTACGTGGTCCGCTTTAGGGCGCGACTGCGAAAAGAAAAGGAAAACCACGACAGTGAAAAACCCGGCACGCCAGGCGACACGCGAACGACCCGAGACGGACGATCCCCGAGGAGTCTCAGCCCGCTGTACCAGATGGAGGTCCACCGAGACACTGACGACTTCTCTCGTTACCAGGACATTCGCCAAGTCTCTCACACAGGATGAAATTAGAGAGAGAGAGAGGCATTTGTTTCGCTCGTTTGTGTACACGTCGGGTGTGCTCACTCTCACTTACTCTCGCGCTCGTACTTTTCATGATTTTCTCCTGTCTCCCCGCCACGAAGCCTCGTACTTCGAGCACGTGGGGAGAGAGTGAGAGGTCTGCCTCGTGAATGATTTCGCGAGGGCTTGGCCCGAACCGCCGCGCATATGTCACGGTAACGATCGAAGAAGTTGTCTCTTCCTTCGGGAGTAATGTTGCGTTTAAGCCCGGATGGAATTGAGGGTTAGCGCACTGATAGATTGAGAGTATTTTGATGTATAGACGTCTTTTTTCAATCAAGAGGAACGTATGGATGAGAAAGAAAAATAAATTATCTTTTTTGATAACACCACCAGAGAATAAGAATCACAATAAATTAATATTTTTTGTTTCAATAAAACTACATTTTCATACACTAACATCCTGTATACTCGCTTTTATTGATTTTTTATCTGTTGTTGATATTTTCAGAGGCTGTTTCACCTATCGTGATTATTATTATATTTAAAGTACATTAAGCCGCGTTTAACAAAAACGTTACAACTTCGAATGACGTTACGTGATCATCGCGAAGATCACACGGACACTTTTTTCGCAACTACTTCTCGAGACCACTGATAAGTCATTTATCATTCTAGCCGGGTTAACAAAACATGTAATCACAAGCGACCTTTATCAGTGATTTCACTTGCGTAATATCGTAATGCAAGCGAGAGTAGATTCCTTCAAGATACACCACATTTCTGGCTCATCGCGAAGAAGTCTATCGCGATGGATTTTGTACCTTCACTGTAAGACTGTACACGACGAGAACAACGAACACACCTTCAGTCGTCGTAAAACATCGGTGCCATCGAGATACGTAAACGACGATGTACTCGCCGACGATTTCGCTGACCCAGAACGACCGCGTGGTTATCCTTTCTTAGATCTTATTATAGTCTTCTCAAATAACATTATCGACTTTATTTAAACCACTCTATTTAGCGGCTCTCCCTGTATGTGTGCAAAGTTTCATCAAAATTGGAATGTTTGGATTTGCGAGGATTTCACCTTGCAAGTTTACAAATTAGATAGACGTAACGTAGGTTCAATGCGAACTTGAAATATAATATTTACGCGAAGCAATTACACGTATCTCGACTCTGATTACGGCTTCTCCTCCTTCGTTATTTATTTTCTAGAGTACTGTACTGTAATGCCAGCCGATTAACAGTTATAGACCATTCATCAAGTCTGTGCTCTACAACGCGATGTATCGTGACCTACTCTCCGCACCAAAGCTACAAATTAGAAATCCTCTCCGCGGAATTAACGAGTATAAATAAAAACTTGCCCGTTCGATCGCTTCCTAGTTCATTGATTGTCTGTCTCTCTCATTCTCATACATCGAATTGAAAAGATGTCTCGGATGTTACATGTTCGCGTGTTACGAAACTTGTTACGAGATATCTCCTCTCTCTATTCTCAGATCGAACATCGAGACAGAAATCAATGCATATATGGAAAATTGATATCGTAATGTTCCCGTCGTAAAATCTTATGAGTCTCGGTCAGGAATATCAGAAGGTGCTAACATCGATTTACGGTAAATCAAACGGTCGGCCCGAAGTGCCCTCGCTAACAGGCCTGTAGAATGAAACTATTCCAGTCGTTAAGCGCTTCGTCGAGTTAATTGTTGTGGTGACTTTGCAATTTGTAGCTCGCTCGCGGTTAGCGATACGTCATGCAGTAAGCTGGCACGTGACAAATTGCAACGTTATTGCTATAGATACGCACTAAGATAGAAGATAATCTTCTAGTCTGATAGAAGATGATCTTCTAGTCTGTGAAAAGATCTATTCAACGTGTTTTTAAACTCTCGACGTTACTTTCTATATTTTGTGTAACAAATTAGTTCTTATCAAGTATCGTGTATCAAAATATAATTTATAAATATATTTATTTAAAGAAACAGTTTTCCACACACACATTAAAAAAACAATTTACAAAATGGTAACGTTACATTTAGTAAAAAAAAATAATTTAACTTTGATGCTTTTGTGATGTTTTAAGAATTTATAAAAATAGTTTTCTGATTTTAATCGCGTTAACGTCATTATATTTTAAATAATCTTCCTGTTGAGAGAAATTAAAAAAGATGCTGGTGCTACGCCCAACTACTTACATAAGTTTGCCCAAGTTTTACCAGACGGATTGCGTCGAAATAATCTTCGAAAGTTTGAAGTTCAGTGTTACAAGAGAAATCAAGCAACAGGAAAGATCTTCGCTGTTAACACTCACTTCAGCGCCAGCCGAATAATAAAGATACCTTTCTAACTTTGGAAATCAATGAGAAACGCTGATGAGCAGACTTTTCGAGAAGTCGAATAAATTAAAAAGTGACTTCGACGAATGAACGCTTCGCAATTCGAAAATTATCGCGAAGGACGTCGCGAATAACGAAGGCAATAATTTTCGCCGCAATATAATCGTTTGCTTTTAGCGGCGCGAGGAAGTTTCCAATAATTGACAGAGACGCGGCAATCGGGCGCGTTTCACGAAGGCAGGAAGTCGTAGACAATGGCCGCTGTTCGTACAAGGCTTATGTACATTCGTCGTTGCCGATTAATTATCGAAACAGCAATTGAAATCTTGAACGCTGAGTAAATATATTCTGTCTAGAATAATTTAATTAACGAGTAATTAAAATCTGTATTGATTGTGATTTTACGGATTGAATAAAACTACTGTTGTGTTAATTCTATTATTGTGTTTAATTTTAAAAAGACATTTTGTATCACTATTTTATCAAATATTAGATTGCTACAAAAGTAATTGCAGTTTTTTACTTAGTAAATAATTATTTGTAAATGTATTTTAGATAAATAATTATTTAGTAAATTGTTTTAAAAACCAAAATTGTTTTTGCATCAATCTAATATATGTAAGCTAATTTTTGCTTTGGTGTTTAAATAGTCTCACAAAGAAAACTTGATTACAAGAAAATAAAAGCAAATATTGTCACGATCGATCGATTTTTGTGTTTCAATATGTCAAAGCAATCTCATTAACGTAGTTTGTCACGAGACTCTTTGACGAATTCAATGGGCTATTTTTATGTCACGAGAAATTACTCGATACATTTCATACACAGAGAATAAATGCGACCGATTTATATTATACGCGTCAATACCGGCGAATTTTACGCGAATTAAATAACGGCGTGTACAGGACGCGTTGTAAATTAGAATCAAATGCTTTAGAATGTGCGATAACTCTGATAGCGTGTAATCAAATAATTGATGGGTTAATCGTATGTTACAGGAGGTAATTCCGACAGTTTGCTGAAATTTTCTCTTGATCGTTCGTCCCGTTACACGTCAATTAAATTCGAATGATTATATTGAATATAAAATCAACTCTCAAAGATTTATTTTATTTATTGCTTAAAACGCAGGTTTATACTATAGTTGTACACGTTTACATGCGTATGTAAACGTGTAATACTCTTTTCTTTCTCAGTTTTTCTTTATCGTTAAATCTTTGTTGCTCATTTAATAGAATCCAACTTCATTATACAAAATCCGTGTTTTGCTTTACAACGTAATGTTTTCATTCGTTCTTGTTAATCTGAGACGCGCGAGTGTCGAGTTCTCCGCGAATTTGCGCAACGTGAGCGCAACAACGCGCTAAAGCATGGCGCGCCACCTCTCACCTGCGTGGTGGAATACCGGGACTCATCCTGTAATGGAATAAATAAGGAAGCGGAAGCCTGTGTCTTCACAACCTGGCATTTTAATTTCCTCAAGATATTTCATCTCGCTTTTCCTCTCTCCTTACTCTTTTCTTCTCTTCGCGCATTCGTTTCTCTCGCAACTTGCGATTGTTCTCTTCAATTCTGCGGTTTTCATAATTCACATTTTGCTAAAATTTTATTTTAGCGGACGAACGTGTGAGTTTACATTGCAGGATTTTGAAAGCAACTTGCATTAAAATTCTCGCGCCAAGGTTTTATGTACTTTATTGCGTTACTTTACAAGATAATAACGTAAAATCGGACAATATACGGAATTAGCGCATATTATATCTCCTACATATGTACGTACGTGCATTTTGTTCTGCTATTTGTTAAGTAATAGTTTTCTCAAACGGTATACACAGAAATGTGTCCGCTCTTCACGTGGCCCCATTTTCAAATAAACCCACTCCTTATCGACGTTGAATCGCTCCGCAAGAATAATTCGCGAGTTCCTCTTCAGGACCAGCTGGGAGATAAATGAAAGAATTGAAAAAAGAAGACGAGAAAGAGCAATTTATTTAAATTTTCATCCCCTTCAACGGTCGGTTTGCGATGAAATTCGACAATGTCAACAAGCACGACCATAATTGCACAATGTGTAATAACAAAAAGAGAGATGCTTTTATCGCGCATTTTTACCATAATATTATTCCACGGTTACCATGTAGGAAATATAAATATCTGCCGCGGCAATGGGGCACGGCGACGGAGACACCGCGAATGAGGTTCGCGCAGCGAATATTCGAAAAGTGTTTTTGCAAATCACTAAAGCAGACATTGAATTCTATTTTCCGACACGACAATGGCTCGCTTCTCCACCCATTTTCCACTCTACAAACGCTCTTATCCTCCCTCGAGATGTCATCCATTTCTTCCCTTTATGCGCAACATTCTCGTTTTCGAGAATGGCTGCAACGTTTCTGTCTAGCTTCCCCGACCGTTTCTGTGTTTTTGCTAGACAGCAAACGGGCCATAGCAGTAAGTGCGCAGGATGTGCGTCTTTTTTTTATTAGTTCCGCGGTAATAACGTCACGAGGAAACCTGTTTTCCTGTCGGCTATTTTTTGTTCGAAGAAAATAGCAACAATAGATCGATATTTCTCTCAATGGATTCATTTAGAAAATAAGCGCTCTCTTGCAATATTGTCGCTTAAAGCACAGCCGTAAAAGTTCGCGCGCTTATAAAAAAAACAATACGTCAAATTGTTATATTTCTGGCAAAGGAAAAATTACAAATGTTCTGCAAACACTGCTGCCTATAGCTAGTTAACGTGGTAATAATAACTAAGTTAATACAAAAATAAGTAATAATAATTAATATTATCCTTGTCACATTTTACAGAACATTCGAGTTTACAACAAATATCGCACTGCAATATCACACAGATATCTGAAGCCCATTCAATAAGCTTTGCTTGAAAGCGGGCTGAGCGGTCCATTATTCTTCCGTTACAGAAATACCGCGATGGGATGATGTGCAGCCAATCGGCTGACTGCGATCCGATTTTCAACAACGACGCGTAAATACGAATTTCACGTTTCCGCGCTCGTTCTATATCCTTTCCGTACAGCGCTCTTCCATTAACGATAATCACCGCTCTCGTTAATTACCCTCCCCGCTCAGCACGTTAATACCGATTAACACCCACTGGTCGCTTGTCCGCGCCGGTCGAACACGCGTTCAGATAGCTCGGCTTGCTTTGGCACGAAACTGCACATGATGTCCTGCACGAGAGATCTTAGTAGCGGGCAGGGTCGCGCATTGTCTTATGCACATCCGACACGAAAAGTCAAGCAGCTTGTCTAACGTGGTTGACCCCTATTTCGAGACGATCTTCCGACGACCGCAAGAGCGGCCGGGAACCGCTACCGGTCTCTTCTCCGCTCGACCGTGCAAATTACTTTGTCGTGGTCGGGGCGAGCCCTTTCCGGGTTCTTCACCGGCTCCTTTCACGGACCGCGCAAACCGAATCTGTCTCGCTCATATCGAACCGCAAAACTCTCGAACTTCCCTTTGTGACCGATGGGACGCTCGGTCTTAGTCGGTCCCGCTTATCGGTCAATTTGCAAAGCATTCTATCTGAGTCCGTGTTTACGAGACTCCAACCGGGCTAATTGTTCTCTCCAGACTGAATTAGCGATTAGACGGGATGGATCTCTCTGCCGTTCGTGGCTTGCACACTGTACACCGCTACGAGCAAGGGATTCTGGTCAATTTCGACCAACGATTTATGCGTTTATTTCATCGAATCTATGTCACAAGTTGAAGAACATGGTTTTAGATTTTATCGTGATAAAGCAAATAAATATTTTGTAATTCCATAATTGTACATAGAATTGTTTCTCATATAAGTTAATAAAAAAAAACAAAGACAGTCTTGACATAATAACTAATAAAATATAAATTTATCAAGCGTTATAATAAAAAATACCAGCGTAAAATTCACTTTACTGCCGGTTTTATGGAAATTTGGGAATTAATTTTGCTTCAAATTTCACGTTGCTTTCTATTTTTCAAAGAACACGCGTATAGAATACGTACGTTAGAAGTTTAATAAGATCGATGTACACATAGACGTACTAATTTTGAAATATAAGCAATTTCCCTCTACAAACTCTACTCTCGATCAGTATCCGATCAGATGAACAATTTCGCGATAATGATGCTGATCGTGGATCTTGCCTGGTCGTGCAATCTCGAGGAAAAGTCGGCGAGAGCGACGGAAGACGGTCTTGGTCTTCTTTCTTGATCGTCAATTCCTGTCGGTCGCTCTTATTTTGTGTACTCTTATAACACCCCCATCCATCAGCCACCGCGGCACGTAATATCCACGAGTGCAAGCGCGCGCTCTTGTGTACACGCACGAACACGTATACTGTAATGGACCGAGCGGCGAAGTTACAGCTTTTCGATCAGGTTTTTCCGAAGTTCACCGGCGAGTGATTCTCGAACAACCATCTGCAAGTGATTTCCTTACAAAGTTGTTTCCCGACAAAAAGGGAGATGTATGTGCAACGAAATGGATGCGCTAAAATGCATGCCATTCACCGGTGGTGGCAAATAAATTTATGTTTTGCTTTCGCGATTCTTGATGTGGATTTTAGATTTTTTCTTCTCCTCTTTTTGCTTTACAAAAATGTATTTTCAGAACATTTTTTTCCCGAGGCAACAATACAAATTGATTTGCCACTGAAAATAGTGTTTTTTTTTACACTTAACATTTGTGCGAACATGAAAATAATTCGGCTGCTATATTCTTCAATTTAAAAAAAAAAAAAAAAAAACTAGCTCGAAATATTTCGTCACTGTTTTATTGTCGAACTATCAACGATTAATGTTGACAGGGACAGATGCAGGCTTTATGAAACACGCAGTTTTGTTATGTGTACGAGATGCGTCGTTTGAATTGGTCACTGTGGAATAAAATCGTTAACTGGACGATCCACGTGTGGTGTGGAATTTATTTCACGGAGCTTTCCCACAACGCCCCGGAGGAATTAAGCGGGTGTATTGATGAATTTTTATCTGAGCCTGACGTGTCGATGAAGCGCATACCGTTGTAGTTTCGGTTTTCGATGGAATAAGATAAATTAAGCGGCGCGGCACGGACTAATCCGTCGCAATGTCCGAATATAACGCTGCGTTTTTAGTTTTTTACAGATCAACGCGTTTTCACTCGCTAAGCACCCGGCGACCTGATCCTCGCTAGTGTTATCATCGTCGATTTACGAAGTACGAATGGATATGAAAAGATAAATACGAACGGAAATAGGAGAGGGCGAAAACACAAACGTAAAAGTAAAACACGACGCGAGCGGAAAATTGAAAGCGGAAAAATACCGCCGAGAATAAAATGACTTCAACTGACAGACAGCGAGAGGGGAGAACGGTGATTTCTACAAACAGAAGCGACAAATATTTTTCGGCAGAATCAACTGCCGCCCACTGTGGGCTTCCATAACGATTCAAAATTTTATTTGTCCAAACGACAACGTCTCTCCCCGTGCTCAACAATCAGCGACTGTCTCACTCGCTCGCTTTCTCTTTCTTTTCTTTTTTTCCCTTCTATTCTTTTTCTCTATTGCTATAAATGCACTCTCCGGCGATTGCAAAATTTCTGTCTGCCTTGTCATCTCGATATTTACGCGAAATTACGGATCTCTTCTCGAACGCTTGAAGTCCAGAAATCCTTGGCAATCGTACAAGTTGGCAGGCGGAAAGCTTCTTTAATCTCTGGATGCTACTCGGAGAGACCAAAATTGATTACAAAACACGCGTAGGAGCTTTCAAACTTTCTTTTTAAACGCGCGAGAAAACGCGCACTTGTGCAAAGTTCAGCGCAAACGTCACGTTCCCGATAGATTTTCGCATCGCGAAAACTGATGTTCTCGCTCACGCGAGTTGTTACAGATAACTGTTGGCAATTTCTAGTTAGCAAACAGAAGATACAGTCGACCGGTAAATGTAAAAATATAAACAAATTTTGTAATATAAATAAAAGCACTTCTGTTGTATTTGTTACGCAACGGATACTGTTTATTTTCTCGTAATATTTTTTTATTAATATAAAAACACGTAAGGCTCCAATTTTGTATTGTGTCACACTGTCAACTGTGTCAGGCTCGCATTGGCCATCTCATTTCTACAAATTTTTTTATTATAGCAAAATAGTTTTTATTATAAATAAACATTTCCTTTTCTATATTTGTTGTACTTACGCTACTTATATTTGTATAATTGCTTTCATTTTTGTGAAAGCTGTGTAATTTGCTTTAAAATGTTTTTTAATGTAAAACGAAACATTACATTTCATGCTCTTACAACAGAATAATAAAACTACAAGTAACAAACTCTGTCCCGCGTTTATAATTACTATTGTTTAATTTGTTTTACTTAATGTTGTAATAAAAAAGTGCTCTGAACACATACTTTGATAATTAAATTTATTTTAACCATAACCATGCATTTACTAACCATTAAACAGTTTAAACTAGATAGTTTTATTGTCAATACAAGCCAATATGGTAGATGTACGTGTATCATCAAATTGACATCAATTCGAATGTTTATGTTAATTGACTTGTAACAAATCTATAAAGTATTAGTTGAACGCTATCACCAACTTAAATTTGTTGATAATTTGTTTTCTTTTGAAAAAAAAAATTTATTTGTCAAAATGTAAGAGAATATAGTGTCCAATAGTTTTAGCTGTTATTACAAATCTTATCTCTGTGCTTGCCGGATACATTTCCAGCGTTATTTCGACCGCATCTCTTAGACCGGATTAGCTGATTAATTAATGATTCCTCCACATTCACTAGAGGATGACGTTTCGTTATGCGAGCGCGCTTTGTTGAACTGCGGTACCTGGCGCCGTTATTGCCGCGCTAATTCATCTGATCGGCCGTTTATTAGCATTACACTCCTAGAATGTAATTCCGTGTACCTGCCGTCCATTAGCGAGCGCGTAAACCTATTCAGCTATCGTGACAACATTACATTCAAACGTGCTTCGCACTACCATCGCAAATTACGTCACGTAAGGAGAAAGAACCGTAGTCTCCCAATTCTTCAGAAATAAACTTAACGTCCATTGAGAAACTGACGCTTCTTTCATTTGATGGAACTTAATGAGTAAAAAGAGTAAAAAATACTTTTTACGTTCGAATTTGTTTTAATTCATAGCGACAGAGAAAAATAGTTTTAGAAACGACGTAAAAGCAACAAATCTGCTGCGTGTGTTACTGAAAAAGTACGCAACACTACCTCGAGTTAAATCAACAATTAATCAAAATTACTTTCGTGAAAGTGATTACGCATTCGTGTCGACCTGCGCCGGGACAACAACTCGCACTGTTCTTCATTCTCTAGATTTATGTTTGACTAAATCCCGTCGCAGGCCCACGCAGCATTAAGAAAAAGACCGCGCCACAAAGAAATAAGCTCGACAATTCAACCTTCTACACCTTCTCCCGCCACTCGCCCAGAGGGAAACGAGCGTCATTAATCGCATCGCGGAAAAAGACCGGAAAGGACTTCTGCGACTGGCTTTTTCTTCTCGCCAAAGACAAAGAAAGAGAGATCAACGGAAAACTAGAGAGGGAGAACGAAAAAACGAAAGAGACAGAAAGATCCTGAAAAATGTCAAAAGAAAAAAGAACGCGACGATGCCTAGGAAAATGCCGCGGCGTGTTGTCAAAGCGGCCCCTGGTTACCACAGACAAATAGGCTCGTGTCAGTTGTAAAGCTTACTTCCGGTTTCCCGAGACGTGCGCCAACATATTCGGAACGTGCCTTTTTTGCACAGGATTTTTCTCTAGATTTGGGTCTTTGATCACCGCGATGCCACAATCTTTAATCGTCACAAACCATGAAAGACAATTTAACCGAAAGAAAAGATCATCTCATGTTTACACGAAAATCACGTTAACAACGTAAAGTAAAGACACCGAGATATAAAATATAGATATACATTACATGTATATATTATAAAATAGAAGCGTGCCTCTACTAAATACACACACACACACACACATACATACGTATGAAAGAGAAAAGTATTAGCTCGTCTTTGTCGAGATTTTTTTATTTTCCATTCTCTTGTCGCATTTGCACGTACGTGTATATTTCACATAGAGCTTTGAATTTATCGGCTGTCCTATATCCTCGCTCTATTCCTCCCTTCTATCTCCCTCGCAGGATCTTACTCCTGACCTAGCGGAAATCTGGAACATGCTAATGGAGTTTCGTGCCTCCCTATGGTGGACGATCGAGAGCCTGAGAGAGGTCGAGCTTCTTCTCGGTGGATGAGATTGCAGAAACTCGGGCCATTCGCTACGAGCGAAGTTCCGTGTACACGTTAAAGATATACAACGAAGAGTGATAAAAAATAAGCACTTCTTGGTGGAGTTCTCCAAGGCGAGAAACATCCCTGAGGATTCTAACTCGGTAGTTCCACCAGTTCTACGTGACCCAAATCTCAATTTAATTCGAGTTACGCGTTTCAGAAATTTCTTCAATTTCCAAATTTCTTCGGATCTTTACAATTCAGATTCCTATCTTTGGATTTTAAATTAATATGCGATATATCTATAGAACTTTATATTTTGTTGCCTATCATTTTATCATTTTTTTGTACTTTTAAAATGATACACAAGTACATTAGAACTTCTACACCAAAAGTTTCTCATAACGGAGAGTATTTTGCCGCAACGTTATTACGACACCGTGATGTTACCGCGCAGAGAACGCGCGCGATAGTCATACTACTGAGGGACTTTAATATCGCGAAGGGTTATGCTGTTTCGCGGGACTTAAACGCTGAAGAAAACATCGCATCATCCTTGACACGGTCATTCGTTGATTATAAAGGAGAACTACAAATTTATTGCCGCGCTATACACGTGACTGTCCTGTGAATTCGTAAAAGGGTTCCTTCCACGACGCTACGTTCTAAACAGTCGAACAAATGGCCGCGGAACGGATGCTCGTGAATCTTCCTGATTGCCTTGTCCTAAAACCGCCGGTCTGACGGTTTGGATCACGTGACCGACCCGCAATGATGCAGAGAGGAGAATGGAGGCTTGCGGAGCGCAATGTGAACTACAAACAATAGCGGTACGAGGTGACTACGTTCATTTAGCGTTTAGGGAATTTTAATGACGTTATAGCTTGTTCCGACGAGGAAAGCGCCTGTTGCTGCTTGACGTGTGTTGTATGGCTGTGTGATGTTTATACGTTTTTGCGGAACAATCTCGCAAATTTATTTTGTCAATTAAAGATGAAGCGCCGTTTTCATTTACTTCGTCGAGCTGTTCGTTTTTGTAAGAAACGATAATTTCGACGTATTGTTCGCGTATAGCGAATGTGTAATAAAGAGAAGAATAATTCTATTAACAACAGGACAACGTGTATTGTCAGTTTTACTTGATTTACGCGTAAAAATGAACGCGTGTAAGCGTTTTAAATATGTCACGCGCGCACGTCAAATTGAATTGTAAGCGCACTTGTAACATAATTACGCAATACTAAATAATATCTATAAAAGCGGAAAGAGAGAAAGAGAAAGACAGAAAGAGAGAGAAAAGCAAAGAGGAAAAGTTTCGCTGAAATGATCATTTGAATAAAAATTTAGTTGGATGTCGTCCAGAGAGCCGCGTGTAGTACCCACGCGTGCACGCACAAAATGCGAGAAGAACTGCGTCTCTCCCCATTTTTTTTTGTTGCGGTCGCATTTGCATTCGAATGTCGTAATTTGAATATTTAAGCTGCATCGTCGCGGTGGATTATTTTTTCGCGTTTCTGATGATGCATTTCATTTTGTCATTTATGCTTACGTTAAACAAATTCATAATAAATTAATACGCGTAGCGCATGTTTTGTGCTCGTTGTCCACTCTCGCTCGCGTTTTGAAATTACGAAATAAATTTACATAAACGGCGGCGAAAAGCGCTCTTTTATTAATATTTAATAATAACGTTCTCTTTTGTATCTTATTTCTAAATACTTTTCCGATGATAATGTTGTTACAAAAATGACATCGAAATAAAAGCATAAGAAGAGTTTATAATACAACTAGCAGATAATTTTACAGTCAATATGATCCAATATATGCTGAATGTATGTGCAAATATATTTTTAAACGTGTAAATTAAAATCGACCTTCCAAAATAAATGATAAGTTTCACATCAGTACACAATAGACAAAATTAGATAGTTATCTAACTTCTAATTAATTAAAAATAAATAAATTAAATATAAAATCTACCTAGAAATAATTGATTTGTAAAAGTCAGTTAAAAATAAAAACATACTTGTCGAAAGTAATTAAAACTGAGAATGATGGAAATCAAATTAAATAAAACTCGAAATCACTATACGAAACAATAACAGTAGACTGATCAATCAATTATTTATCAATCAATTTTTATCGTTCAATATCAGACCCAATTAATATATCACCATAGGAATAAATATGTGTTTGTTATATTACTTTGATAAAAGTTCTCGATATATATTGACGTAATGAAATTTTTATTCCCATATGTATAGCAAAAGTAAGAGACGAACAGACAAAGTTCGAATTATATCTTTAATTAATTATTCTTTTGCAAAAGAGTACTACAGAATATAAGATGTGAAACGAGATTTTATTCTGCGAACTCGTGACCCAAGATGCTGCTTGTCAATGTGAAGGACTACACGATCGAAGACATCGTTAAGAGGTGTCGTGTCGCGCCGCTGGAATCCATCCAAGGCCGGTAGATTAATAGACGTCGGAGGGTCTGAAAGTCCCGAGAAGGAACATCGATGAGCTTATGAGCTACCCCCTTTGGTTTCTTGAAGCCTGCCTCTCGATAATTAATCACAGCTTACTAATTAGTCCAAAAATCGGTACCTCGATTAATGTAACACTGAAATGTGATCCCTGACTTGAGTTTCAGCAATCAAGCTAAAATAAATATGAGTATTCAAGATATTCAACAATGGGAGTGATCGCTCACAGATTATTACTCTCCTTCTTCATTCTTTTAATTGCGAAGCGTAATATCGTTTTTCCCACATTAAATCGCTCGCAGTCGAGAGGTTTACTTATTTGAGAATTGGCGGGAACACACTTTTTGCAATTAGAAGCTATGCTTCCGACGAAATGTAATCTCAGAATATCTGTCTCGTAATGAAGCAAATAACAACGCGGAGCTAATTATAAGGAAGATAATTCTGTGAAATTTTTACTTCGCACAAAAATCGTTAAATGTCTTTATGACATGTGTGCGTGTGTGTATAAAAACAGTTTGAGTGAGAACTTTTTTAACTATAGTCGCGAACAATTCGCGCCGTACGGCGGTACACGCGTGATTTGACTACGGCAGCATCGGTAATCGCGACAGGCGTCGTTTTGGCGGCTAACTGACGCGCGATATCGATTCACGTGTGGAGAGAGAGACACGAATCCCGCGTGTAACGACACTTGCCTCAGGTCGGCGTAAACCGGCGGGATAATATATGTTCGAGGCGCACGGGAGAGACGAAGGGTTATCGCGGCGAGTGGTGGACGCGACGCAAGCGAAATTACAACGCTACACGTTCGGCAATTGGATGATCTCCCTCTCTCTCTCTTCCTCTCTCTCTCTATCTCTAATAAAATACGCGCGAAAGGAGCTGTTTCACATTTGCGCTTTAATTAAAAGTCCGCCACGTTTTTGCACGCCGAATCACGCGTGAGTAGCAAACGTTACATAGCTTCGCACGTTCGTTTGTGATCGGTCGTTACTTCGCATTACTCTGTTTGCCGATTAAACAGTCGCGCATGGCCCCTTGTTTATTCATTGAAATATCTGTACGGCAAACGTGTGCGTCGCGCTGTTAAAAGTCGAACAATGCGCGTACTTTTACGTCATCTTTAAGCGCCAAATAGACCGGATAATTTTTGTGTCGACGATTTTCGTGTTCATTTGTTCGGGCAATTAAATTTTGATTGGATTATCCTTTATCTATTTTATACGTGTGTCACGAACAAACGGTGATAAAATTTTGACACAATGCGTTTATTAATAAAAATCTAGAGTCAACTTTCGTTTAACTTCGACGAGTTATTGTTAGTCGCGACTGCTTTTTTTTTTATTTTACATCAAGTTTGACCTCGTTAAATATCACTAATTAAGTCGCGTAATATTCTGCACCAATCATTACTCTAAGTGTCAACAGATACATGCGTAATTATCATATCAAAGCAATTTCCCGTTTAATTTTCCAACTGGCTGTTTGAACAAAAGTGTTTCTCGCGAATGACTGCGCCCGGCACTTAACACGCGCGCGCTCGGAATTCGTTTTGCGCGCGTAAAATTAATTAAAACGCACAAAATAAAAGTGATGTTCGTGCGCTTTCCGATTTCTCACGAACCAGCAGCTTCGTGTTCGCGCTATCAAAGCACTTTGTGGTCGGCCACGGAGCCGCAATTATGCTCGGGTCGGCCGCAAGTACGAGCTTTGCGAGCTACGATCCAACATGTACGACATAGTGACGTTTTCGTCGGTCTGTCAAGAATAATTAACGAAAATTTGTCGAAACCCACGTCACACCTTTTTACTGTCACCTCATTTTTTTCGCGCCTAGACACGTATCTTTCGCGCCAACGCAATTGCCGATAAAACTTTTTACGCTCGTCATAAACTTCACGCCGCAAACGCCAGCGGGAAACATATCGACGCGTGTAGTAAAGAAACACAATGGAGCATGATTTGAAGCATCCATCTATAGAAAATGCCTTATATTTGTTGGTATCTTAAATATTTTACGATAGGCCGTTTTTGTACACAATTTTCGGAAGCAATTGTCTCAATAAAATATTCTGAATATACACTATAAACTAGTTTTTCGAATTATTAGGACATTGAGAAATGAGAGAATTAAAAAACACTTTGCTTCACAATGTATCGTACGTACAACTTTTTTCTAATTATTACATTTAAATCGTCGTGATATTTATTATTGTCAAATATAATATAAAATAGGGAAATACATGACGCGCGTATACACACGCGTTTTGTTTAATTCACTTGTATTGTACACGTCTGTGTATCTGGCACTTTAATTTAATTTTCTATAAAATGTAAATATTATGGCGTAAAATTGTATCATTTGTATTTATACGCAAAAAGATATTTCATTAAGATAATTTATTTCCATTCGACGTTATTAAAAGAAATTGCGCACAAAATCGACTAACACGCTTGCAGTCGGAAGTGGCGCGGTAATTCATTATCGATTAATCATTGGAAATACCAACGAATGTAGCATTATATCCGTGCGCTGCCATTAATATCGATATCAGCTTTTGCGATTAACGCCGATTCGCGACAGATTATATTCAATTCATCCATTCGCGGAATCGGTATTTCGTGGGAAAGTAATTTACCTCGCGAAAATAAAAAAGAACTCGCCTTTTCTCTCCGCTCTTTACAAAATCTCTACTCGTTTTCATTCTCTTTCGTTAATGCCATAAAACACGGATACGATAATATTCTATAAAGTCCGAAGAAAAAACGTTATAATGCCAAGAAAACTGAAATCGCTGAAATTTGGATATTACAATTGAATACACGTAACAGATAGTTTTACAATACGAACCAATATGCTGTATTTAATACGTGTAAATTTTTAAACGTGTAAATTGATACACATAGAGATTTGAATTAATTTCAATTAAAAAAATTTATCTGAGATACTTAATTTGCAAATATATAAATTACCTCTCTATGAAATTTAAAAAGTCCACTGAGTATTCAACGAGATCATGAACTATCTGCTTGCTGAACATTTAAATTAGTTATAAATAGTTGTTGTTTTGTTTATTAAATATAATGATTATGTTTTTTTAATTAAATACGTATCATAAATACACTAAGATATTATCGTCTGGCATACAGAAAATATCTGGGATCTGAAACGATTTTCTATCTCTCAATATAATATATCATCAATTGCACACAAATAGAAAATAGTGAATGCGCCATGCGCAACTTTAAGGCGCCGCAAGCTGCCAAATATCTGGCACCGTTTTCCACGGCGACACGAGTCGCCAGAAGAAACCCTCTCCCGGAGGATGGGCGACTCGGTGGTGTGTTCGCTTGGGTGTTTCGAGGCCGCGTAGGGAGCTTGCGCCTAGCCAGGCCGACTGGCTCGAGCTTGCGAGCTTTCTAGCAGCAGCCAGTCGCCGGCTGCCGGGCCACGACCTCGCATCAACCCGTTCGCTCGTTCGTTCGATTCGGTGCTGCGCGAGAGAACTTTCACAGAGCCACGTTTCTCCGCCAATTGTTCCCGAGCTTGCGTTCGAGCTTCCAACAAATTACATCCGCAGTCTTTGTTTCATCACCAAAACAACTTTATAACAAAGAAAACAAGCAAGTTCTGCGAAATTTTTCAATATGTGAAAATTAATCAACCGTCCGCGAAAACTTCTTTACGTAAAGTGTATCTAGTGATTGCAAAAACATCTGCAGTCACGTTTGCTGCGCTTGTTTGTGAATTCATTCAATGAATTTGTCTGACTCGTTTGCCGTAGTTTGCTTCAGCAATTGTCATACGGACGTCAGGTGTGCGTGAAAATTTCTTTCATTGCACGAGCGCGTTTTCCAGAGGATCAAATACAAAACTCCAAGAGCGAAATTTTGGACGTATCGAGAGAATTTGTGTCAAGGATTGCGGTGTAGAAGGTCGAAGGTCGGGGTCGGGTGTGAGAATTGCCTCGTGCGAGACAAGTGACGCCCATCGGTTGTTTTTCCGAAGAACTGCGGAGTATGGCGGATGGGTGACAGAATCCACCTGCAGGCTGAAGGTGTTTTTCAGCATCGGTGGGACCATGTGAGGCTTCGATCATGAGGGTGAGTGGCGATTACGAAGTTTTTTTTAATAATTAGTTAACGAGTCTTTGACTGTCGATTAACTCGCGGTCGTAAAAATATTCTGCAGTATATATAAAATTTTTACCATCGATCAGATATTATAAAACTTTATAAATACAAAGCATTATTATATATCAGAAATTTTTATAATACATTTTCAAGTGCTCGCGATATGCGTAATTATTAAGTTGTAACCTTATTTTTCTAATAATTTAACGAAGAGTTTATTTTTTTTACTGGCAAAACCATTGCGCGAGTATATCGTCGCAAAATGTGTACGGAGTGAATGGGTAGAAGTTGCAATTGCAATTTCTATTGAGCGAGCACATGGCGCGCACATTACAGCTTTCCACCTCTTCAAAATAATTTCAATTGTTTCGTGCTAACTAATCTCTACATTTAATAATCTCTACAATTAATTAACTGAATCGATTGTCGGTGGTGAATTATTGGAAATAAAATCTATAGCACATATTACAGTTGGCTAATATGTAGCACATTTATATCTGCTGTATGTCATCTAAAAGAAGATATATATAAGCATAAACAATTTATATTCTTTCTTCGTTCAATATATGTGTATACAAAATGTTTGAAACTCTTTAACACAGCTGAGAAAATTATCATTTGGAACAGAAGAGTTACGTATCATTTTGAAAAATTTACAATAGTTATTAGGATATTAATTAATTAATATAAGCACGTGGAAGACGATGGTTTGGACTATAGGTGTATAAAACCATATGATTTTCAGAAAATGAATACATCAGCTGATGGCGAGAAGCCATGCCACACATAGTTACTCTATCTCTCATTGCTAGAAGATTACACGAAGTAAGCAATGTTTCTTTACGACTGAAAATCACATGGTTTCATACACGCCTGCAGAAGCAATGGGCGTCGAGCCCATCGCTTCTCTCATTCGCTCATATTAATTAATATCTTAACAATTATTGCGAATTGTGCAAAATTGTGCATAACTTTTTCATTCAGATTGATCTCATTTATCTTAACACTTCGGCCTTGTCGAGAGAAAAGACATTCTGTCAAGAAGATATTCTGTGCAAATAAAGTGAAAAATTTCAACAAATGCTTCTTTCAGAAATTTCACAACGACCGCTAAAATCTTATTCTAAAAACCAAAAATAATGACCAGTCTTTAAGCGTCTTTGGAGCAATTTGCCGCCAAGTAAAACGTTCGAATGCGACAAAACTTGTAATAAGGAATGATTTAAGTGACAACGGATTAAAGTCATCTTGGGAATTACAGTAGGTTAGCTCTCCGGTGCTGTCGACCCCGTGACACCAACGCCATAATACCCCTGGGCGAATTTTCATCTATGGTAGTTGGAGCGCAACGTGGCATAACTTCTACTAACTTGGTTGACTCAAATTGGGTAGTGTCCCAGACTGTAGCACTCGGAAATGACTTAATCGATGACGTTCCAGTTTTGTGTCATTTTAACGACCGCTCTGTAATAATTACCAAATCCATTTCGAGACAACTAGCTATTATTTACAATTATATACTTCTGATATCGCGGGAAACGAAATCTCACACAACGTAACAAAATTCTATAAGATTCTTAACTAAATCTCTTCGATTAATCATCACTCCGGAGCCTATTAAAAGATGCACACGGACGTGATAAACTCGGAAACTCGTAGCTAGGTAAGTTCGGTCGCAAACTTGGATGGTAAATTTTATTTGCACCGCTAACACACGTCGGTACTTGCCAAAGATTTTCCCCTTGATAGTTTCGAACGCAGGTTAGAAAAAAAAAACCTCCCGAGTGACACCGCGTACTTTACTTTAAGCTCCAGTTGGCGCGGGAAATTTCGGAAAGTTCGGGACAGGTGTCGACGAGAAAAACCGGAACATCTCCTAAGATAAATTGCACTTCATGTCCGACAAAAAAATCTGCTTTTATAACTTTAAACGATGACTCAAACTTCGAGTATATGGTTTTTTTCTCGTCGTAAGCATGTTCGTGTAACGTAATTTTGTCGCAATTAAAGTCCTAATTGACGTAAGTGTGAAATCTTAAGTAAGAAGGAAGTCTCGTGCTCTTCTACTGATTCGCGATTGGAGAAACAATGAGAAAATGAGAGATACGCCACTAAGAGCCGTGAATTAGGATCGTAATCAGCGACTGCTCTTAGACTTTGGTAAATGTCGGAGTCTACGAGCTTTCCTTGCGCTTCGGGCTTGATATTTATATTAGCAATGCAAATTGTGTTGCTGTAAGTGTATGGGGGATAGAGTTGCAACAACCAACGGAGCACGACACACCATGAGCGTTTACGTAAAAATGAAATTAACAGACACGCTCGTAGCTATTGTTCATGTGTTTGTATATTGAATGTGTCTTCTTACTTCAAACATAATAAAATTACATTTTTTAATGAAAGCAATTTTTTTCATCAGTTTAGCTCGAGACAAAATGAAACTCTTTAAACTTGTTATCAGCGAAAATTGCTTTGTCTTTAACCGAAAACAAAACTTTTACGTGTAGGTTTTTTCTTTGTTTAAAGTAAATTATTTGCCAACGTACATACCTCAGAAGAAAACAGCTGAAAAGCGCAAACGCAAGCGATACGCGTTTTCGGTGCTGAGCAATGCAATAGTGCTTGCTCAGTGGAATTTTGAAAACTTTTCGTTTTTAGTAACCATTATTTTTTCCAAGAGAGAGAGAGAGAGAGAGAGAAAGAGAGAAAAAAAAACTCTTTTTCTGTCTTCTCTCTTTGTCTTAAATTTAACAGCTTTTCCACAAATCATTCTAAAAGAATGTGGAAGAATGTAATATTTCCAGTGACTGTACGTAATCGAGCTGTAAATGCACTACCAAGTCACGAAAACTATTTTCCACATATTCAGAAAATAATTACTTTGTTTTTGTTTTATGTTATTAAAATATTTAACAAAAAAATAAGCTTATTTAATTTTGATTTGCACTTATTTTATTATCAAATCGTATTATTTAAATAATTTGGAAACGAAAATTTAATTACAAAAAGTTAAAAATAAGATGATAGAAATATTTAATCTTTTTATTCTCATTTTCTCGATTAAAATATTTAAAATATTTTAATCAATAATGCATTACCTTTTTAAAATAAGCAATTTCATAAATTACAACGTTAAATAAGTAATTACAATAAAATGCGTTTATTAAAAGTATATACGTAAAATGCGTAATGCTCTCATGAATATATTATAATTTATATAAAACTCATTAAAATTATAAAACCGCAACATCCATTGACGGTTTCATTTTATTATAATAAATTTATAAATTTTTTGTGCTTAAATGTGTGTGTGTGTGATAGCGATGAGCTTATTGGCTTTATCGATCTTTTCCCTATCATTTTACAATTGTACATTGAACGCGATATTATTTTTCTCATTTTTAAAACTTGTAAATAAATGCATAATATCTGAGTTAATTAAATTTAGAATTTCTAATAAATTTTGAATAATAATAAGCATCTCAACCCAAACTTTACTCAATAGTAATGTGACATCACACATGTCAAAAGTAGGGATACTCTTAAATCAAGAAGAACAATGTGAGTTTTACCGTTCAATAAATTTGAACGTGTATGTCAGCAGTTTAGATGGAGTTTGGTTAATTACTGCGAAACTCGCAAACGATCGATTAAACAAAAAATGTAACGCGAAGCATGATATATCGGGGCAACGTAGCAGCACGTATACATACATACATGTGTCTTCTATGTGTATCGTACATGAATAAACGTTCAAACTGTAATTGAGCAAGACGCGGATAGAGAACAGCGAAAGCCGGAGTATTAACTGTAACACGTTACTTGCATTCGTTGTTACAAAGCACTTTTTATACGTGATATAAAAACGCATTTTATCGACAAGTAAAATTAAAAATTTTGTGATAATGTTGAGTCAAATTTTCAGCAAGTTAAAAAAAATAAAATTTGATAGACGTCTACTGATAAAAAGAATTTTTATTTTTGATTTTCAACAAAGAATCATGTTTTATAATTTTTCGCACTTATTTAGAATCATTCTGTATATATATGCTCCGAAAAATTAAAACGCGTTCATGAAACGAACACACTTCGGAAAATGATCACGGCGTGTTATCATTTTGTAACATCAAAGAGTAACGTTTTTTTAATGTTGTTACTACTCTATACGAATCAATATCTACTGTGATCTAACCCTTTATTTAATAGCGACGAACATTTTGGTTATTAATAAATGTAGAAAAAGAGAGAGAAAGAGAGTGTACTGTGTATATTTTTATAAAAAGAACGACTTCTCTATAATACATGCATAAAAGTATTTTAAACGCACACATTTTTTTCTTGAACAAATTTTAACGAGAAATTATATTTAAAAAATATATTTTTTTGTTTTACGCACACATATAACTCTTGTATTTATTTAACTGCAAATTTAAAACGTCAAAGATGAACAAAACAACATGCAACTTGTAAAACTGGCAGAAACTTCAACAGGAAAACAAAAATATTTTATATATAACTCTTGTTTTATAAATAAAGTATTCTTCACAAAAATACAGAAGGTATGTGTATGAGTGTGTGAGAGATCGACAGAGATGAATAGTGGTACATGTACACAAAGGAGCATTTGACAGCCTGACCGACAAGGGGGAAATTATTGACGGACTTGAATCGAGAATGGTCGTGAGAGCGACGCAGCTCGAAAATAACAAATGTATAGGACAATTATAACAGAAATATCGATTTGCGAGATTATCTATATAAATTGACGCCTACGTGACCTTTTAAAATTTAGCGAGATATAGCATCAGGCGGCGCTCAAAAGTGTTTACGATGTTTACAAGAGAAAGACATCTCTTTTCAATCAGTCGTTTGCAATTAAAAAAACCTGGTAAACGTGATGATCGCTATTGGAAGGTAGTGCGAATAAACCAGATGTAGACATAATTAGAGCAACTTTTTCGTATAATGTTGACCGTTCTAATTATGTATTCCCTCGATGATCGAAATTTCCGTTTTCCATCCGAGCGCCCAATACCCGAGCACCCATCCGAGACGAGACACACTTCGGCTACAGCAGCG